>QAXD01000157.1:356320-403247 GCA_004335575.1 Haematococcus sp. NG2 | reverse complement strand
CTATGTGCGGTGGATGGAAATGATCCACATGCCCAGAGGGCCTTCACTGGCGCCTGAGGCTGAATGTAACAACAACAACATGAGTGACGGAAAAGGGAATGGAAAGGATGTTGCACTGTCACACTTGTCATTGCCACTGCAATGCTGCTTGATATATTGTATTGTGTAGCTGTCATGGGACAACTGTGTGGCCATCTTGCTACCTCAGTGGTCCCACCTGACAGCCTAGTTGCATGTGTGATGGAGCTGCTTGCTGAACAAGGTGCATCACAGGACATCGGATTCTGCCAGGTAAGGCATGAGATTTACCAGGATGTTTTTCATTCTTTTTGCTAAGCTGCAAAAGCACAGACAAGGCCGTGTGACACACGCTGGCAGGCACCTGATGAATGAAGAGAGAGAGCAGGCATGAAAGTAGTAAACTGCACGAGTAAACTGTGTAACAATCTCGATCAGGAGCTGCAAGGAGTTGCGAACAGCCCAGCCACACTTGCGCATGCTGCTCCAGTGAGCCACAAGTGCCATGCAGAGCAAGACGTCAGCATGCTGCCCCAACCTCCTGGCATCACCAACTGTCAGCCCGCTCACATGGCTAATGAAAAACATGTGCGGATGCTCAGAGGCCGACACCGAAAGAACGAGGGCGAACGCATGCAAAGGCAGCTTGCACTGCACCAAAAGCACGACACTCTGCTTGGCACGCCACGTACAAAACTGGCCCGCACCGAGCACATCTGCGCACAGGCAGGCCATGTGCACCACTCTGCAGTACCTACTTACCTATCAAGCACAGCAAGACGCACATACCATGACACCAGCAAGTGTACAGAGACACAGTCCCAGCACATCCACACAGGAGCAGTACATGATGTGCAGCACACGTGCAAGAGCCCCCCACGTGCATATGGCGGCCACCTGCCGGCCGACTAGAACGGCTCAGTGGCGCCGCCTTCCAAAACTGCACGCCCCCGCAGCTTCCATTGCACAGGTGCCACAACATACATGACGCCAGCATTCCTGCTGTGCCCCAACGTGGAGTTGGGCGCTGTGAGGCCCTCGCGGGCAGCACACACAGAAAGGAGAAGGCAGGAAACTATCCACAAGACACACGCTCACACTACACGGCCAGGCTTTCAGCGCTCAAGCCAGCTCCAGACCAGGCTAGCCGGCCAGAGGCAGAGCACACACACGGTTGTTGCACGGTGCACCATAGCACACTGTGGCCCGCTGTGTCATCCTGCTTCATGGCCTCTGTTAATACGTAAGCAAGCGTACAAACCAATGATAAGGGCACTTCAGGCGAACAGAGGCCTCAAGCGCCACAAGGCTGGCCCTATGCACCTGCTCTGCAACATGCTGCAGCAGCCCACCTGCAACGCCACCACACCTCACACGTCAGCCTAACGCTCCCCTTGCAAACGGATATGCCCTCCCCGAGCCTCACCACCACCTCTCAGCCTCCACAGATGCACCCCATGTTGCCAAGTAGTGGCCCTCACCAGTTGCGCAGACCAGGCATGCATGCCATACGAGCAACCACGCAAATACAGGCACGTGATCCAGGCGCACCTGGTTCACTCAACACCTGCACTGCCGCCTGCTGCGTCCTTGTTTGTTTTTGTCCTCCTTCAAGCTCCTCAAACCTGGAACATCCACAGACTCCTCTCCTGGCCATCAACCACGCACCACATATCCAACACACCAGACATGTGCCACATGAACACATGTCATCATCACCACAGCCCCACATGCCGCCTCATAAGCCGCCCTCTGCCAGCAGCCCATGCTGCGGCTTCCCTCGGGGCACGGCTGTTCACACTCATATGCGTGTGGCGCCACGTGAGCGCCTTGCACACGTGCAGCACATGCAGGCAAGCACGAAACCATCACACAGGCCTTGGGACGCATGCACCAAGCAACCAATGCATCCAGGGAGCACAACCGCGTGACCTCTGTGCCCTCTTGAGGAACCAGAACCGCCCTCAATCATGTCACGGGGAACACGACAGTTGCTCCCATCGCCCCACCACCACATGTCCAAGCCACTATCATCCAAGAAAGCCACACACCAACACCGCACCACATCACTCAGTCGACCCAGTGCACCTACAGCATGCACCTCAATACAAGCAGCACGCACATGCATGCATGCTACTGGTGTGCACACCATGCAAAATGCATGCCAATCCGCGCCATGCTGAGCCGCTTGCTGTCCCACTAATCCAAACCCTCCAAATGCCATCACCGCCATGCGCCCCTCAGCTCTAACCCATGGCCGGTCCTTCGCCTGCCATCCCATCACGCACGCCAGTGCTCACAGCAGACAGGGGAAAAGATCCAAACCCTGTGCTGCCATGGCACACTTTTGTTGCGGTGTGAGCTTATGCAGGCATGTACATGAAGTAAATTTCCCTGCACTGCGCATGTGTTCGTGTTTATACGAGCGCTGCACAGCATCAGGGAGTACAGTACACAAATGGGCCACCTGCCCAGCCATCCTCCCACACCCATGAAAGATGATCAAACACCGCTCAGATGCATGAAAGTGTGAGACCACCCAGCTCTCAGAAGCCCACCTCTACAAGCCAAGACTGTGTCCTCAACCTCCTCCTCATCCACACCGTTCTGCACCTCGTGAACCCTTTGCCATGGTTGCTACTCTTGTGTGGGACGCAGTGCCACGCTGGATGGAGCCCTCTGTACCTCACTCCTGATTCCTGAGCCCTCACTCCTGATCCGTCTGCATCCGCACCAACTCCTCCCCTCCAGGTTCGTCACCCTGCCTCTGCCTGCTCACTTTGGACCTGGACTACAAGGGGTTTTGAACATAGCCACATGCCGCACAGAACCCACATCCTCTCTATTGTGGCCCTTGTTGCATCCTCATCCAACCTGTGCGACACAAAATGATAAGACGCTCAAGCTCAGCATGCAAGGCTGCCTAGCGCAGCCCTGTGCCGGCGAAATCCTGCGGCCTCTCAGCAAAAAGCAGAAGGCCGCACGCATGTTTTACCCTAGGTGCCACACTCCTCCATGAGAAACAGCACGCCCAGACGCTGTGGAATCACTCTATGCAAACATTCAGCACGCAAGGAAGCGGTGACCAACAAGTGTGGCCAACTACGCTCCCACTTGCAGGACAAGAGAAGACACCGAGACCTACAGAAAGGATTTGCTGATCTTTGCTCTGCTAAGCCCTTGTTAGCCCTCCGCACTATCAATGCACAAGGACCCCAGGCCCGCGAATCTGGGCCAGCACCCTCAGCGCACTGCACTTGCTCCTATTCACTGCAAGGGGGTTCCTCACAGTGCATCAGGCAGCTGCACATCGAAGCTGTGGCCACGTGGCCGGCTGAAAGCCGCACCAGATGTCATGGCTGTGTCAGAAGTACAGGCCCAGATGTTGTACGCGTGTGGACGGCTTGCACCCTGCGCACTCGCCGCGGCCCGCTGCTGTGACAGATGCATGGCCGCCGCCTCTGCGGCTGTGACGGCGCGCGGGGCGGCGGCTGTAGCAGGCTGCTGTGACGCACCCCCGCGGCGGGCGCTGCGGCCGGCCTTGGGACGCGGTGGGCCAGGTGCGATCTCAAAGATGGGCCCGCTGTGGCACGCCAACCCTGTGACAGCTGCGGCTGAGATGCACGAATCCAGGGACGTGCGGCTGTTCCCAGAGGGGGCAGGCCGCGCCTCGCCACTGCCACTTGCCAGGCCTTTGGCAGGCTTGGCAGCAGCCGCTGCACCTCCAGCATCCATGCTCGTGCGCGTGGGGGCCACAAATGTGGACATGCCCCCAACAAACTCACTCCTCAGCGACCGCAGCGCCTCCTCACGGGCCTCCAGGAGAGAGGGCCCCGCCAGAGGCGTCGTCTGACTGACTCCAGTCAGACACGCAGCGCCAGTCAGACCAGCCGCAGGCCCTTGACCAGCCAAGCCGCTGGCGCCAGAGGTGCTGGTGCTGGCACGCTGGGAGCTGCCTTGCAGCAGGGTGGGCGGCTGCAGGCCTGCCAGCAGAGCTCCTGGGGAGCTGCCCAGCAGTAGGGGGTGTGACACCAGAGTGCTGCCGCCAGCTGGGGTCGAGGCTGCTGCAGCAGGGTTGGCTGATGGTGGGGCAGTGGCTGGCGCTGCAAACCCAAACACGGACACCTTAGCTGCTGTGGCCCCGGAGGGCACTGCACCTGTGCCGCTGCAGCGTGAGCTGGACAGGGCAGCTGTCAACGAGGACGCCCCCGTCGCCCGAGGGGGAGAGGAGCGGCCGGAGGTTTGGGTGCGCGCGGTTGCGCCTGCACCTGCCATGGCCCCAAACCCACTGATCACGTGTGCCCCCGCTGCTGGAGAGTGCCGTGCACCACCAGCCGCAGCAGCGCCAGGTGTGCGCGGCATGGCTGTGGGTGTGGCCCCCAACGGGCTGGTGCCTAACAGGGGACTCCCCGCCATGCTCCCGCCTAGACCCAGCATGGACGCAAAGCCGTTGCCCCCACTCGTCCCAAAGGGGGCGGTGTGGGCGTTGAAGGGCGAGCCCACCAACAGAGGGCTGGCTGCCCCGCTGCCTGCACCTGCACCTGGGGAGGCGACTGGGAAGGAGTTGGGGTCACATGGGACGTCCCATGCAGCAGCGGCGGCGGCTGCAGTTGCTGTGGTGGGGTTGCATGGGGACGCCCCTGCCAGCGCGAGGCTGGGCGAGGAGGCAGGGACGGGGGACAAGGGGATGGCCATCGGGGACGAGCTGCGGGAGACGCTGCTGGCTGCTGCTGTGGCGATGGCACCCTGTGGCTGTGGTGTAACACATGAGTGGGGGGCGCCAGTGTTGCCCGCAACACTGGATCCATCCTCCACGGCGGCGGGCGGACCCCCATTTGCATCAGCAGCAGCTGCTGCAGTTGCCGTGGCAGCGGCACAGAAGCCCACCGCGGCAGCGGCTGCGCCGGTAGAACTACCTGCCCGGCCTGTGCCACCGTCTGTGGCGCAACACGCACTCTCATCATCGTCACTCATTGCCAGGGCGGCGGAGATGTCCCCGCAGTCGGGCAGGGCGCCGCAGCCTGCGTCCTCCTCCTCCCCTTCCAGCACCAGGCTGCCCATGCCAAACACATCCTCGGCCATCGCCAAGCCAGGGGCAGAGGCAGCAGGCCCAACCATCCGAAGGTGCGTCCCACGCACGCCACTGGCGCTGGGCGCAGCTGCTGTCGCCAGCATCCCATGCTCCTCCAGCCCGACCATGTGCGCAGTCAAGGCAGCCCCTTCCCCTGCGCCAGCCTGCGCCGCAACCGCAGCTGCCGCTGCCGCCGCCTCTGCTGCGGCAGCTGCTGCTGCTGCGCGCCGCTGCTTGCGCGTGCCACCCGCGCGCTTGCCTGTCGTAGCGCCTCGCTGGGAGCCTTGCGCAGCGGCCTGCGGCTGCGCCGGCACCTGCTGCGATGCCGCCTGATGCACAGACATGAGCTGGGCAGCAGCGGCAGGAGCTGGCTTAGGTGGCACCAAGCTGAAGCTGTGCTGTGGCTCAGCATCCGCTGCATCAGCTGCTGCAGACCTCACAGCTGCAGCAGCACCTTCCGGGCTGTCGGATGTTGCAGGTGCCACTGCTTCTGAGGCGGCAGCGGCTGCCTGCAACGAGTCAGGAGACCCAAGGGAAGTGGAGGCAGACGCGCTCAGCAACCCCACCACCGGTGTCACCGGCACTGTGTGGGCCTCCCCACCACCACTACCCTGCTGTGCTGCTGCACGTGTGGCTGCCGCGGCTGCCGCTGCCGCCGGCGTGGGCGCATGCAGGGGAGCCGCCATCAGGCCCTCTAAGCCAGGCACCTCCACGGTGCCCTTGCTGCACCCAGAGCTGGCCTTGTCGCCGCTCTGGTGCAGTGGCCCGAAGACGTCCAGCGCTTGCAGGGCAGGGGCCTGGCATGCAGGTCCTGCTGCCCCAGCGCCTGCACTGGCGCTGTTCGATCCGGCAGCACCCCCTGGACCGACTGCAACTGCCATGCCCTCAGATGCAGCTGAAGCAGTACCCTGACCCTGGGCCTGAGCCTGGGATTGTGCCCCTAGTGGTGTGAGGAGTGTGATGAGGGCGTTGGGGGTCATGCCCAGAGAGAGCAGGTGGCTCACAATCCTGCGCATGAGGCAGCAAAGGCGATGAGCATGCTCAGCACAGGCTGCACGAACAAACCATCGACCCATAAGCGCCAATTGTGTTGCACTCAGGCTGGGCCCTACCCAGGATGCAAGAACAGGTTCACGCCGACATTGGACACGCATCCCATCTGGAGTGCAAGTTGCAGCAGCGCAATGTGCTGCACCAGCATTGCTGGATGAAAGGCACGTACCGAAGCCGCTCTGCATACACCGCGCCCTCGACGGCAGCTGTCACAGCCTCTGACAGAGCCGCCGCGTCCCCAGCCGCTGCCGCCATCTCCGCCGCGTGCGCCGCCTCGCTGCTGCGCCTCCAGCTCTGCGCGCAGGCGCTCCATCTCCGCCGCCATGCGCGCGACCTCGGCGCACAGGCGTGCGTTCTCCGCACGCAGGCGCGCCTCCTCCGCAAACGCTGTTGCAACCGCTAGGGCGCTGGGCGCCGGTGCTGATGCAGCTGCAAGCTGTGGGGCAGGCCCTGCCGCTGCCCTCCCCGCTTGCTCTGCGCCCGATCCCGCACCTGTGCCAGCCAAGGCCCCGACCAAAGTCACAGGCTTATGAGTGGCAGCTGCGATGCTCGCGCCAGTGGAAGACGAGTAGACGAGCTTCAGATCTGAAGCGCCCACAGGCTCTGTGGCATGTGCCACTGCCAGGGACTGTGGGGACTGGGGCTGGTCACTGCGCCCTGCAGCAGCTCCAGCAGCACCCGCAGCAATGGCCACCTTGGCTGCAGTTTTGTCAGGGGCGCCAGCTGCACCCACAGCTGCCATGCCCTGGGCATCCTTGACACACTCATCAGCAGGTGCCTGGGTTGTGGCCTGTGCATCTTTGGTGCATGCCGCATCTGCATGGGCGTGTGCGTGCGCCACTGGCTGCGCACCAGCACCTGGCGACACCTTGCTGGCGCTGGCCAGGGGCGGGAAGGCAGCCGCGTCCATGACCACCGCCACTGGGGCATGCGCAGAAGTGGCAGGTGCAGGCACAGGCGGTGCCTTGGACCCACCAGTTGCCGCAGGCTTGGCAGCGGCATGCGCAGCAGCCGCAGCAACAGGCGGCCCTGCTGCACTGGAGGATGGCAGGGTCTCCAGGTGATGGCCTACAGTGTTGGGGCTGCTGCCTGGGGTGGCCACCACCGAGCCAGCCGCTGTGGAGGCGGCAGTGGATGGGGCCCCTGACACCACTGAGGCAGCAGCAGAGGCGAGGGCGCTGGTAGGGGTGGCAGCTCCGCCTGCAGCAGCTCCCACGCCCAGCACCTTCCCAGCCCAAGTGGTAGGGTTGGGGATGGCTGGCAGGGCTGCAGCAGCAGTCGCAGCAGCTGAAGTGCCTGCCTCTACCTTCCCTGCCAGTGCAGCTCCTGCTGCGGGTGCCGCGGCAGAGGACGATGCCCCCGCCCGCGCCTGCCCCCAAGCCCAGGCGGCAGCTGTGGCGGTTGTGGTGGTTGTGGTTGTGGCGGTTGACTCACAGGACACGAGTGACTCAGCGCCTAGAGAGCTCAGTGACTGGGCTGAGCCATGGCTGAGGGAGTGGCTGTGCAGCGCCGCCCCTGGGCTACCCACATGCTTGACATCTGCACCTTGCCTCGCATGACCATGCTCGCCGTGCATGTGTGCAGCAGTGTGGTGCTTGGCTGCAGTGCTGTGCGCAAACCCAGCGCTGCCACTGGTGCCACGTGCCTTGACTGCCCCATGGTAGGCGCTCACACTGGCGGCTATGTGGTGTGTGAAAGTTGCGGTGCCACTGCGCTTGTGGTAAGCCTTCCCTTCCACTACCTGCCATTCCTCCTCACATATGCCATCTGCAAGGGCCACAGCCTCAACATCAGCTGCTCCAGTCCTCGGCTGTGGCTGCACAGCGCCTTGCTGGCTGGCAGGCACCTGGCTTATGGCCTGGCCGCGCATGGAGATGGAACGGGCCTGTTCAGGAGCCGCCGGTGTTGCCTGCTCAGGCACTGGTGGCAGCGGCAGGTGCACCAGCTCCTCCGCAGCAGAGGCGGTGATGGCAGCAGCGGCCTCGGCCGCCTTCCACGCTGCCTGCGCCCGGCCGCCTTGCGCCTGCTGCGCTTTGTCGGCTGAAGGATCAGCCCCAGTGACGGCGCTCATGTCCTCCCCTGCCGCCCCTGTCACCTCCCCAATCAGTCCCACATCATCGCCAGCCACAGATGCGGCAGGTGTGTGCACCAGAGGTGTGCTGGTGGTGGACACATTGTTGCCCTTGCCCTTCTTGGCCTTGGCCTGTGGATGAGGCATCCAAGTGCACAAGCACAGCGCCATGTGAACACCAGCAAGTGCCTGGCGTGGCCCACACATGTTGATACAGCAGGTGGCAGTTGGGACGCAGAGGATGCAACGGGCTGCTACGGCTGCAGCTGCACCATGCGCATGCCATCACACCGAAACACGAGGCAGCAGCTTGAATGCACAGCACGCAGCGCGGCAGGCCTCACCAGCGCAGCCGCTTTGGGCCCCGTTGGCACGCTGACCACTGAGCTCGCGCACGATCCACCACCCCCTGCGCCGCCCGCCTTCTTGGCCTTGCTCTTCTTGGGCTTGGTATCCTGTGCGCTCATACCACAAGGTCCACAATTCAGGCAACCGCACCCGCTGCAGCCAGGCAGGCTGACATCTGATCTTTGGCCTGGCCTCCATGCATGTATGTCTTACCATCATCTCCCATATCCTTAGTACTTGGAGGCCAAGCTCACCCAAGGCGAATGCAGGGAAAGCGCGCCCACCAACCCTGAACACATACTGGTTCCTAGGGTGGCTGATGCCCACAGTGCCGCTGCAAAACTTGCCCGCGTCTCACCTTAGGCTCCTCTTCCAGCGATGCCAGCAGTGCAGCCTGTGCCGCTGCTGCCACCTCCTCCAGCGCCCGAAGCCGGCTCTGGAGCGTGGCTCTCACCTCGGAGCCCTCAGGAGCATAGTCCAGCACGGAACTGCAGTTCACATACAATCACGTGCAGCACAGGCACACACACCATTGTGCATTTAATGTCAAGCTTCAGACCCAGCTACCGCATATCGTTGGTGTGCAAGGGGTGCTTATGAAGGGAGGGGCTCACAACGGTCCCAGCTGTAGCACTGCAAGTCACTGAGCAGTGCACAGCACAACCCAGCAGTTGCAGCGTCCAGGGACACAAGCACAACCGACTCAACCCAAACATGCTACTGTGTGCTCACCGGCCTCGGCGATCTCTCTGCGCCATGCATGCGCCTGCATCCAGTAGCGTGACCAGCGCACCGTGTGCGCAGTTGCCTGCAGCAAACATGAGGGCCGAGCGGCCCAATGCGTCTTGCAGCTCAACGGTTGCACCCGCGGCCAGCAGCACCTGCGTTGTGCATTGTCCACGGGCCATCATCAGAACACAATCAAACACGGTGGCGTCATAATGGATGATGCACGTCCTCCCACTCCTCCTCCTTCACATCTGCCTTCTCCACGGGCTGCAGCCCATGAACAACAATTAGGAGCAGGAGCAGCAGGAGGAAGAAAGGCAGGAGCAGGAGTGGTGCCCGACTCATGCAATGGACTGTCGACAACAGCTTGGATATTGGTATGCCAGTGTGCAGGGTGGGCTGGTGCAGCATGGCCAGCTACAGCGCTGCAAGTGCATCCCATCACGGCCATGTCGCAGAGGTGGCACCCGCGTGGTGCAGCTGAGACGCCCATGCTCAACACCCGCGTCCCAGCATGCATGCGCGAGGCCAGGTGCATGGGCAGGCACGCACAAGCACGGCGCTGATCTGTTCTCTGCCTTCTTCTTTGGCCGACATCCGTACTCAGCTGGTAATTGAAAAAGCTATCAGCCCTATGCTGCAGTATAAGTATGGAGGACAGCATCCAAAAGCAAGCTCGGCATGGTCGGCGCACCTGCAGTGCTGCTGTGCCGTCCACGCTGGCCGCCAGCATCAACGCGGACGACCCATTGGGTGCCCATGTATCTGGTACCGCGCCATCGCGCAGCAGCTTCCGCATGGCTGCCACCGCACACTGCGTGCAGTTGTACAGGGTAGGGCACAGGCCAGGTGCCTCAAAACACGCAACACAAGCAATGCAAGGAAATGGGTTTGGGGGCATTAGGCTACAGGCGGACGTCATACACAACCAGCTGGTAAACTGATGGTGCCCACTGCAGTGATCAGCCTGCCAAGAACGTCATCCCTAACATCGCAAGCACCAGCTGCGCACCTCGGAGGCGTCGCCTGCACACGCCAGTAGCATGGCGTTGAGCACCTCCCCACGCTCGCACGCAACAGCCACATCCACTGGAGTCTGGCCCCTGCAGCACAATCGCAACGACAAAGGAATGCAAAATGAGTTCCATGCATGGCGCATGATGCTGGGCAGGGTCGAGGCCATGCCTGTGGCGCGGCCATATCAGTGGCATGCAGCTTTGGAGTTGCAAGAGGCAAGTACTGCTACTGTGGATGCACACTGCTGTTGTGAATGACGCTGCGCACCTGCCATTCTTGATCAGGCACGCGGCCGGGCACGCCTTGGCGATGTTGTACGCGCACATGGGGTGGCCGTGGATGGCTGCAAAGTGCAGCGGGACGTCCCCGTTGGTGTCCCGCGCGCGCGCCTCCCCACCCGCAGCTAGCAACGCGTCTACACACTCCTCATGGCCGTAGCCCGCCGCGTAATGCAGGCAGGACCTGCTCTCCGCATCACGTGCACGCGCCAGACCCTCGTGCTGCGCCAGGCTGGCGGCCAGCTGCTCGGTCAGACCGAGCTTGGACGCGGTTACCGCGGCCGCCAACACCGCGGGGTCGGCCGCAGGCCCCGTGCTACTGCGGCTGTCGCGGGTGGCCTTGTCAGACTGGGCTGCCGAGCCAGCAGGTGCAGCTGCGGCTGTGCTGGCCACGACTGGCGTTGCGCCTGCGACACCGCCGCTGGCCAGCAGAGCACTGGATACCAGGGTCAGGGCCGGGGGAGGAAGAGCTGGCCCTGTCTTGTCAGCAACGGCAGCCGCAGCACCAGCATTACTGGGCACAGGGCTGGCGGCCACTGCTGCACTGCTGCCACTGGCAGCCAGCAGTTTGACCTGTTTCTTGCTGTTCAGCACGGCCTTTACCGGAACTGGTGATGGCACCGTGGTGCCCATGGGGTTGGCTGGAACTGGCGGCTGCTGCGGCGGCTGATGAGCCTGATTGGTTGTAGCACCTACATCAGGCAACAGCTGCACTGCCACCTGTGCAACCTGAGACGCACAGCTCATGGCCTGTGCGTGCAGCGATGCAAGCGATGAGGAAGATGAGGTCGTGGAATCTGATGGTCTCTCTAAGATCAGCATCCTTGCAGCTTGTGGGCTGTGCTGAGTTGTAGTTGCTGTTTTCCGTGCAGTCCCAATTAACGCGCAGTGCAGTGCCAGCCGCTGGGCTGTGCACTGCTCCTCCTTCTGCTGTTGTTGCTGCTGAGAGCGATGTTCATGCTGAGCATGCCAAGTGCATGCGTGATGCAGGTGCTCTAATCAGTGTGCACACGATTGCTGCCGGGCGCAGCGAAGCGCACGGCAGCCTCCACGCTGCTGTTTGTAGCCAACACACGAAGGTGGCTGCGCATGCACAGTGCATACAACATGTAAAGGGTTAAGGCAGCGGTAGCAGGGTAGGGCATGCACACGTACACATGACGCATGGCTCACCCATGTGCCAAGAGAGTTGTTGAGCTCAGCAACATGACACCCCCAAGGCGGGGCGGCGCGGCGGCCGTGGAGCCAAGGCAAGCGACAACTCTTTGGCTCAAACTTGAGCGTGCTGAGGCGAAAGAATTCGTGCGAAAAGCTCAAACAACCCTTGTGCACAAAACCGCGCCTAAAGCCCCATGGAATGCTACCACTATGGTAACAAACAGCTTGCACATGCCGGAGCGCAACACCACGTCGCTCCCCAAAAAGGTCCGTTTGTGCGCACCCACACAAGTCCCTACAGGGTATCAATGGAGTCGCTGAAAATACTTTTTCACGTTTGTTCCATGTCCGAAGCGTGCTCCTGGGAACCGCTGATACAGATCCCTGTTGAGCTTGATACCGTGGTCCACAGAGACCAGCCTTTCGATAAAGGCAATATACCCATCACCTACACACCGTTTGCGCTGCCTGCTTATGCACCCAGGCTAGATCACGCCCCAGGCTGCATGTGCGGGCCTCACCTTGGTGGTAAAACACTGTTTGTAGCTCTTGAGCAACGCTTGACACGGCGACTGTCCACTGCGAGCGTCCAGGGCCAGTTGGCGCCAAAATGCTAAGCGCAAGCCGGTCTAAGAGTACACATACGATGATTAGAATATTGACCGCTTCGCGCCTCAGTCCTTATGATGTGTTGGTGGGCTGGCGAGATGACGCATCCCTCGTTTCCCCACACACCAGAGCAAATGAGGAACCTGCGTGGAACTGAGCATCCACGATGCTGTGCTCCAACCTCTTTTGCTGCATATGCTTGCTCTCGGCTGCAAGGGTTTGCTTCAGTTGCTGGGATGCCAACGGCTAACTCAGCAACACGACCCAGTACGCAGCAAGGGTGTCCGATACTGATATTATGATCGCTGCTGGGCAGCGAACATTGATCGCTGGGATCGTTTGATTTGATCGGGATCTGCACTGGCGATCGCGACCAGTACTGTGTTATACAGCAGGTGACCGTGGCTGTCATCATCGCATCCAGCGTTGTTAAATGTCCGATGTGCGTCAAGGGTGGCAGCCGAAGGGCCCATGGGTTGTGCCATGCAGCATGCTTGCACAGCGTGGGGCGTGGGGCGGGCCGCATCTCATCCAGAGGCATAAGAGGCACGCATGCATTACAAAAGATGATCGACACTGCTTTTCTATGCACGCAAAATGGATCAACTGAATATATTCCAGCATGCTTGGTGCCGGCGGTAACTCCAAGATCAGCCACGTATTGTTTGTTGATCGAGCCTCACCTCCCCAGCAGGAGCACAGGGCCAGAGCAACCAGTGCACTGCAGAATTCGCACATTGAATGATTTTGCGGTTTTGTTTCATGAACATATCCCAACTTGCAACCAGCCCTATCATATGGCGCAAACACACCATGCACAGTCAGGGTATGCATGCAGCTAGATAGAGGCTCTGCAAGGGGCCGAAAATGCCAAACAAGCAACATCATGGACCACTCAGCCTAGCGTCATGCACGCAAATACCCCTGCTTGACCCACGATCAGGGCACAAGCTGTTGCGTGACGCAGCTATCCTACACAACGTCCATCTCAAGGCGCGAGTAGCGGTAGCACGCAGCAGTCGTGGAGCCACATCTCAGGCTAGGGGCATAGCTGTAGGGCAAACTTGCCGGCTAATTGTTGTCAGCCCCCCCGAACCATGCCAACCACCCGCAGGCACTGCAGCGAGCCAATGATCCACGCATCTCGCACGGGCACTCTGACCATGCACCCGCAGCCTTAATGCCATCTGCCAGACACCACAATAGCATGCATGATGTGGTAGTACTAGTATCTGGCTGGCCAGGCAAAACTGCATCAAGTCCACTGCACACTAGTCACTGGCACTGAAGGCGAGGAAAGCAGGACAGACAGTTTGCCATTCCTCATGGCCTGGACATCCTAGGACCCACCTCACAAACCACACACACGTGACACGTCATCATCAACTGCCCTAACAGCATTGTCAGACATAGGCCCCTTCATTCTCTGTGTTATGCAACCAGGCGGCCGCCGAATGAAAACATGCCGTCATGTGTAACCTGCAGGAACTGCTTTATGGCATCGAGCCGAACAGGGACCAAACAGGTGGCCATAGGTCGTGTATTCAAATGTCCGTTGAACAGTTGATGGCCGTACATGCAGCAGCCGCAAACTGCGCTCACATGCCGCTTGCCGGGGTTGGGACGTATGATTGCACGAGGCATGGCATGAGGAATGCCCCACCAATGAATGACCTCGAGGTACTGGAGGAAGGGACACAGGACGGTGTGTTTGTGTCCAAGCTGACAGCGAGTCACTAACAGGACGATACAGCCTTGGCAAAACCGTCCCAGGCCGCTCCTCTGTTACTCGCATGTGTTGTGCAACGTATTGCGCGTGCTGCCGCGCATCATTGTCAGCCGAGCAAGCTGTATAGTCTGCTGTGCTGCGCTGTGTCAACCAAAGGCTCTAGTGCTGCAGCACATCTGTTTCTGCTCAAAAGGATGCGGCTGGCGGCAGCAAACAGCCAAAGGCATTGGCACCCTCGCCACCTGCTTCGTCCACCTGCCAAGGGACAGACATAGAAGACAAAACACAGTGCACGTCAACACAACGCCTGGTGCAAATGAATTGCTTCACACCAAGAGGGATTATGATAGGAAAGAAAATACAGGCTTGCAGCAGAAGCCCATGCATGCAATCTGCAGTGGGCATGCATGACCCGTGATCCTGCATGTGCGCCCACAGACCACAACCTACTGTCAAACCATACCCCTTGAACCCTAACCTGAGGCTGGGCCAGGTCAGGCACTCACATGTGCCCATAACACATCAGCATCATCTTCGCCGCCCTCGCCCTCTGCCTTCATGATGTCTTCCAGCATTGCGAATGCATCATCATTCAGAAAGTCGTCCTCCGGCAATGCCATGTCGCCTGCTGTTGTGCCACCTGCTTGGGTGGCGCTGACGGGCTGCTTGCCCCCCTCTTCCTTGGCAGCAGGGGCAGGGGCAACGCAGCCATGTGCACGCAGCATCTGGCCACCACTGTGCTGCCCCATCTGCTGGCCCACAGCCCCACGGCCAGCGCCCGCGTTCGCTTTGGCCGCCGCGGCAGCGAGCGCCTCTTGGCGCAGGTTGCCGCTGGAGCCATGCGTGATGCCGCACCCCATGCCGTACGCACCCAGATGGTTCTGGGAGCCATGCATGGAGGGGGCGGGCCCCAGCCCTGTGCTGCCCATCGCAGCCAGGTTGGGGGTGGAGCCATACACGGGCGGCCCCAGCTGCTGCTGCTGCCAGACTGCAGGCACCTGACTGGCACTGAAGAAAGAGCTGCTTGTGGGCACGGCTGGGGGCATGCCATATGGCCATGCCATGCCTGTGCCAGGCGCCATCCCTCCCACACCCATCGCACCACTGCCAGCAACACCTGCCTGCCGCATCTGCTGCGCATGCTGCGCATGCTGGGCCTGCTGTGCAGCCTGCCATGCAGGGGCCTGCTGGGCGGAGCCCTGCCTGGAATCCACCACATCCTCATCACTGTACCCCGTGTGCAGCGTGGGCGGCAGTGACCCCCCGCTACCCTGTGCAGTGCCTGTGCCTGTGCCCGCCTGCTCGCCCGAGCTCCATGCGCCGTCAGGTGACACGCGTGAGACGCCTCCATGTGGTCCAGATTGGCCGCCATGTGCGCCACCTTTCACCTGCGGCACACACGCGCCATGCGCTGAGCCGCCAGCCCCCACCGCCGTCATGCTCGACTTGCGAGAGGGCGCATTGTTGCACGCAGCTGCAGCGTGTGTGGTGCCCTTGCTCTGCACGTGGCCTTTGCTGGTGCCGGTGCCCTGCTTCTGGGCCAAAGCTGCCGCGTTCACCCCATCCTGGGCCCCTGAGGAGCGCGCCGCCTTAGTTCTGGGTGCAGACTGCGCAGCGCTGCCAGAGCGGGGCGCGGCGGCAGCGGCAGCGCCTCGCTGGGCATCAGCCGCGGCCGCAGCCGCTGCTCCAGGTGCACCGCCCGGGCTGCAAGCGCTCGCCGCCTCGCCCTCCTCCCCCGACACGGCAGCGCCTTGCTTTGACGCCGTGCCACCAGCCAGCTCAAGCTCCGAGCCCACTGCCAGCTGCACCGGCTGCCCAGTCAGTGCCTCCAGCTCCGCCTTGACTTTGGCGATCTCGGCCTCCTTGGCCACCCGCTGCCGTGCCAGCCGCCGCCGCTGCGCCTTGGCCTGGCGCATCTGCAGGTGGGGCGCCCACAACATGTTTGTGCAGAGTGCATGACGCGGGCCATCGCCACAGGCAGAGCGCACGTGGCGTCGCAGGCCATGATTGATCCCCATGACTCTGCCTGAACCATGGTTCAGCCTGAAGACAATTAGCCAGCCCCCCGCCTTCACACGGAGCCTCATGCCCACCCGACACCCTCAGCCCCAACTATTGCAGCCACATCCGCGCACCTTCTCCTTGATCTGCTCTTGCACCGCCTCCATCTCCGCCAGCAGTGCTGCCTTGTCATCATGTGCGCCACCGACCGCTGCAAGCCCCGCCTCTGAGGCCCCCATGCCCTCGTGGCTGCCCACAGCTGCTGCTGCCCTCGTGGGGTCCCCAGATGCCAGGTGGGCGTCCTCCAGGGTGCGCTGCGCAGCTGGCCGCCGCTGCCGCTTGCTGGTCCTGGTGCTGTTGGCCGCATCGTGCGCGTCCCTAGCGATGCCGGCATGCGCCTGCTCCACGCTACTGCGCGCGCACGCCTCCGCCTCGGCCTGCGGATGTGCCACAGGGCTGCCGCCCTCCGAAGGGCTCACTGCCGCCGTCGGCTGCGTGCTTTGTGACAGCTCCAGCATTGCTGCGTGCTGTCCCGCGCCATTCGCCGCCTGTGGCGCGTGGCGCAGCTGGGCGGCAGCTGCAGGTGCAGGGGCTGTGGCAGCGCCTGGGGCCGGGGCAGGGACCACACTGGACCCTCCACCTGCAGCCAGTGCCCTCTGGGAGCTGTTTTTCTGGCGGTTGTAAATGTAGGCACCGCCGGCGGTGAGGTCAGCGGGGTCAATGCCCACGTGCTCGCCTGCGCACAGTTGGCATAAGCAAAGTCAGGCAGATTGCTGAGCATAAGGATGGCGCCAGCGAAGGAACAAGGACAGGCACAGGACACAAAAGCATGTTGAGTGTGGCAGCAGTGTGGTGCCTCGATCACGGCAGTCTGCCAGTCAATCACTCAGTCACACAAGACATCATGACATTTTTAAACTGTCACTGGGATGGCACAAAGGGAGCAGGTTAGCGTGCAATGTTCCTGTGCCTAACCACCCTGAACCACCCCTCTAATCGCGCACCTGTGATGCTGTCAATGTAGGGCAGCCCGTTCAGACGGCGGTTATCACAACGGATTGCAGAAGTCGCGGTGCCACACCGGCCCTTCTTTGCACGCCGGCACACCACGCACGCCTTCTTGCCAGGGAACACCAGCTGCGCGCAGTTGCAGGCAGCACGCACACAGTGTTTGCACGGGCGAAGACGCAGCGTGTGCGCTTGTGCAGATGCAAGTGCCCTAGGAGTTGCACATGCTCCATAGTCCATACTACAACCGTGATGCTGCAGTTATCCTCTCCTGGCACTCATGCACATCTGCATCAAGCATGCTGCACACTGTACATGGCTTGGGAGCAGGTCCCCGGGATCTGAGAGCTCACGATCAAGAAGCACAGGATGCCCGTGACTCACGATGTTGGAATCTGGGCTCATGGCGTCCTGCCCACCGCCAGGCGTCTGCGCCGCGCTCTGGCTGTGGCTGACACCAGATGGTTGAGGCTCCAGCTCCTGGGCATGCGCCACCTGCTGCGCACGCTGGGCAGCTGCAGGGTCCTGAAGCTCTGCAGGGGCTGAGCTGCGCAAGGGCAGCGCGGCAGTGGCTGCAGCAGGAGGGGGCGCAGGCACTGCAGCCGCGTCCACACTGTGGTTGCGCACCGTGGCCGGGCCTTGATGCTCCAGAGGGGACTGCACGCCTGCAGCCATCGCACCCCTGCCAGCGCCCGCTGCTGCATGCTCGGCAGCATCCGTGCCTGTGCACAGCTGGTGCAGGCTGCGCAGGCGCTGTGCCCGGTGGGCATGCTCTCCTGCATTGTTGGCACAGCAGATGTGCAAGGGTTGGCTTTGGAGGCTGCTTCGCAGGGGGAGGGGGGTTGGAGCATGTCAAAGGCAGAGAATCACAAGCCCAGCAATCATTTTGGATACTTGCGCAGGGCAGACAAACGCTCGATAATCCATGAAGCTGAGCTTGAGCTTCTTCCTGCTACCCGCCAGAGATCTATACAGCCTGCTTACCATCTGGGCTCCTGTCACGTACGCGCTTGTGTGTTGGGTCAGACGCATGGCCTACACCAGCGCTCCATGGCCTGCTGTCGCCTGCATGGTCTGCGTGCATGCCCACATGGCCCAGGTCTGGTGCAGAGATCGCGCTGTGGTAGGCTGAGGTGGTGTAGTTCAGCGCGGCATGTGGGCCCCCAAGGTTGGGCGGTGCTGAGTCTGAAGGGGAGGTGCTCAGTGGAGCTCCGGTTCCCAGCGCCTCCCCGTGGTGCTGCAGATCATGGGGCGAACTGGCAGGGGCATAGCTCAGGACCCCTGCCCCAGCCCCAGTCGCAGCTGGTGGGTAGGTGGGCGAGGGTGCCAGGTCTGCACCGCTGGTACGGCTTGCAGGCACCCCAGCGTGCTGCGCCTGTACGTACTGCAGCTGAGTGCCGAGTTGCTGCACCTGTCGCGCCTGCGTGTGCTGTGCCTGTGCCTGAGCCTGTGCCTGAGCCTGTGCCTGGGCCTGGGCCTGGGCCTGGGCCTGGGCCTGGGCTTGTGCCATAGCTTGGACCTGCAGAGCCCTCTTGTGCTGGATGGCTTGCTCCAGCAGGCTGCACAGCGCTGCGTCAAAGTGCGCATATGCGCGTGCACCAGCTGCAGCCTGCTCGCTGTTCAGATCAGGTGCTTGCAACACCTGCAGCACATACCAAACCACGCACAGTTTAAACAGGGCCATGTCAGACCAGCCAGAATGCACCGGCATAAAACACTGTTATGTGAGCAATGCGTGTTGGTGCATCGATCAGCACCAAGCCCTGATGCGTGTGTTGCATGCTGTAGCTCTCCATGCAGACCTGACGCATGTGCAACTTGAATTGGTTCACGGATTGGTAGCCATCCGCTCTCAGACGTGCCCGGACATCGTTGAGCGTCTGTACCTGCAACCCACACCGCATCAGATTGCATGGGGATTCAAGTTGCGTGCTGTTTTAGCTTGTATCAGCGTCGATTGCCATGAAACATGTTAAAATTATCACCCATTTGGCAATCGGCACTAGTTCCTACCTGTGCTTGCCCAGGGGGGGAGGGCTGAAAGAAACTTGCAGCATCCGGATGCTGAAAAAGGTCGTCCACAACCTGCCGCAAAACGAAATAAGCCCCACAATGCTTACTGTGAATGCACATGAAACGGGAGTGTGCAGAGACGTCTGAGCAGCACCGGAATGGGGCAATTGCATCACCGTCAAGACCCTACCCTTGCTGCAATCCTCAAAAACACCTCGCGACCCGAGCTCATGATGGTAGCACGCAGGTTTTCTAGCTGAAATCCATTATTTGTTTAAGCACGTCTAACTGTTTCTTCCTCAGGCATGTATCTCCTGTGCAATCAACCGCGATTCTGCGGACCCTGTCGGAAGCCGCAGCACATACAACACGCAATCAATTCATCTTATGTTCATTTTGTTTACGGAGCCAACTTGGGTTGGGAACTTGGGTTTTGTCACTTATCACAAGTTGTTGACAGGTGTGGGACGCAGTTGCTGGCGAATTGGCACAAGAAAGCCTTGTGTTTATTGGATACAGGGACCTAATCCCATCTCGGGGCTGACAGCAACATGATTCTCTTGGAGGCCATGCTTCATGGGCGGTTGCAGTACAAATGCACAGTTCACCCGGAGAGCAGGCTGCAGCAAGCATGGTGCCTTTGGAACTGGCACTCACCTCCTGGAGTTCACATGCGTGCCGCCATGTTTGCACGCGTGCTGATTACCGGCCTGCTGCTCTCACGCACTGATGGAATTGCGTGCATTGCGTGGCATACGAAGGGGTCCTCCACTCTTTACATCAATACGGCCTTGCTGGTGTACATGCTTTGCTTTCAGCACTTTTTGTACCTACATACGTCCCTGGTTGGCTGCTTGCTTACAGCATCTAGAACGTGAACCCAAACACAAACATACACAGAATACCAATCACCTCCTAGATCGGCGGAACTGGATACGCATACTCATCATGGAATCCGGTTTGCTGCTTGATGCGGCACTGACTAGACACAGCCTTGTTGCCTGCAGCTACAACAGCAAGCCCCACTGGACAGCAGCTGAAAGCTGTGACACCCTCATGTGACACCCCACTGCTGTGGTATGTCGAGATCTCGACACGGGTACGCCATATGCAGTCGCTGCGCCCCTCCACACTGTTTGGCTAAGGTACCACATGCGCATCAGATCATCAACCTGATGATGGCAGCTACTCTGTTTTGGTATGGAACTGGGGCAGTGCAGAAGTTGGGAGGATGACCTGGGGCTGGAGAGGAAGCGTGTATCTGACGCCTGCAGCATCCAAGGCGGCTGCCAGGGCGACCAGCATGCGGCTGCGCGCCATGTTGGTGCGTGGGATCTGCTTGTACGAGGCAGCAGTACATCGCAGTTCTATTATCAGTGCATCATTGTCTCATGAACCAGCTTTGGACATGGTGCACAGCAACACCAGCCAGGGAGCATTGTGCATGCTGTGCGTGAGGGATGCATGTGCTGGGCATGGGTGTACTTCCGTGACAACATGCCTCCCCTCTCACTCATGTCCCTGCCAATCCCCTCCCATTCCCAGAACTCCCGCACGCAATCCCACATGTAGACGTTGCATGCCAGCAGCAACCACCACCGTCCCGACCCACGCACCCACCTCTTCTCCTGGGTGGCAGTACTCCCATTGACAGATGACCCGCATCTTGTTTGGCGGCTCCACACCGCTGCAGGCATCACGCATGTACAGCATCGGTGAAACCCAGCGTCAGTGAGCAGACAGCACACAGCTGCCAAAACCACAGGTAGTCTACAGGTGCAGTGAGTACCAAGCTGGCCGAGCATGTACCCAAGGGGCAGCAGGGCAGGCAGAGCGCACAAGGCGCAGAATCAGAGTGCATCAAGCATGAGGAACAGTGCTTGTGTGGTTGGCTCATGCGCACCGAGCCTGCACGAGCACCGCGCCAGTGAACTCCCCTGGGGCAGCAGTGGCCACAGCAGACAGAGCAGCCTGCACAGAGTATTCATCAAAATGCCAGGCACCACAAATCAGTATCTCCGTACTTGTAGCGCAGTGTGGTGCAGCACCTTGGTACACCCATGGCTCACCCAACAGCCGCACAAGACTGCTGCTAGGGGAGCTGCACACACTTGGCAGGCAAGCACACACGTCAAAGGGCCCTGCCATTGTGCTGAGTCACCATGCTGCCATGCCACAGCCCCAGTGCAAGCAAAACATCCAAAAGCTGCTCACAACAGCATCGTGCCATCAGGCTCAGAGGTTTTTGGATGTGGTTTGGGGTTAGGGTTTCAAGTTAGGATTGAGAACATCTGCAGCGCACAAGGATAGCAGCAAAGCAAGATGCGGCGCTATGGTCTGCTCTGCCAGGCTTATCATACTTGAACAGGCGAAGGCCTTGATATGTATGAGGAGCGTTATGTAACGCACCCTCAGGGCCTCCAGCACTGACGCAGGTGTGGACGCGTCCACTAGCAGCACCACAAGGTCAGTGAAGAGCTCGGACCTGTGTGCCACACGGTGCCATGGCACACAACAGCAACATGGCACCGCGGCCGTGTGGTTGCGGTGCACAGCGCCGCAGCTCCAAGCCTTGGGTGCTACCTCACTGTACCATGGGGCAGCTTTGAGGCTGGCTGGTGGCTCGTTGCAGGCTGCACTATTATGGCTGTCCAAGCATTTGGGTATGAGGCACCAATCCAGCCATGCATGCTGGCCCTAGCCCCTCACATGATACCGCCATGCAGCCATGCAACCATGCGGCCATGAAACATGCAGCCATACAGCCATGCAGCCATGCAGGCATCCTCACCTCGACAGGTTGGCAAACGGCTCAGAGCTGAGCTTGGACAGTGGCCAGTACAACCGGCGGCCGTCAGGGATACGTATGAGGGTCACACTCAACAGCGCAATCTCAGACACCTGTTAGGTGAGCAGCCCAACATTTGTGGTCAGAGCTGATGCCAGAAGTCATGCACATCAAGCAGCTTTGCATGCAGTACCTACACCATCAAATGTGGTAGCTACGAAAGGTCAAAGGTACAGAAAGAGTAGCGCCAACAGAGCTGCTATAAGGTCTGCTCTGTGCTGTGGTATGCTTGAGGTGGCATATGATGCATAGTACTGGCAAGACCGTCAGGAACATATGAGTTTTCTGGCAGTACCTTGAAGATGTCCCCACTCATGAGCTGCAGCACGTCCCCCACATCAAAGGGGTGCACCACAAACAAGAAGACCTGCAAATGGATGCAAACAATGTGGTGCAACACCCATTGCATGAACAACACAAGGGATGCTCAGCCGGTCGGCAGATGGGAGCTTTGCAGGTTGTGAGTATATGTAGTACGGCAGCCAGCGCAGGCAGTGGTGAACAGCAGCGAATGATGGGCTATCATGGGAAGGTGTGCAACAAGCTGTACAGTGTGCGTGTTTCAAAGACCTGGGTACTCTTTGAGCCAGAGACAAAACAGTCTGATGAAGGCAGACACACCGCAGGCTCCTGTCATGCACTTCAAGCACTCACCGCTGCCTCATACACGGCGCGGATGGAGTTGCCAAAGACAAAGACGAATGCAAGAGCCACAGACGAGATCGTGAGCCACAGCTCATGCACATTGACCTGTGCGTTGTTCACATCAGAATCAGCACATCAACCAAACTGGACAACATGGGTTCCAGTCATTGCATGCTGCGGCTGGCAAGCGTGCTGCCTCACATACTTCTTTCAGCCTCCATTTCGCTTCTGAGTGCATCGCAGGAGGAACTTGCAGCCATTCCAGCATCAAGCCACAGTACAGCATCACACCAAACACACCTTGAAGATGGACAAACAGATGAGACCTGCCACAGTGTGTAACGCAACACCGCTGCAAGCACAGGGAACAGAAGACAGGAAAGTGAATGCCGCGTGCCTGACCGGCTTTGGTCATCCACCTTGGAATAAACAGGACAAGGGTGGTCAACCGTGGTCAACCCTGATGAACCCTGATCAACCCCTGATCAACCCTGATTAGCCCTGGTCAAACTGTCAAGTCTGTAATGCCCACCAGATCATCTCCAGCTTGCCAACCACAGAGTTGGTATCTTTGAGGGTGAGCGCCAGCTTCTTACGCTCCTGCGTGCAGGAACAGGAATTTAGTGGATTGATTTGTTGACCAGGTGCCAATCACTTGATGTGCTTCTTGACCACTCACTTGTTGAGGTGGTGGGGTGGGCAACATCACACACATGCCGCACGATGTAACACGTACACACACAACAGGCACGGCGGGACATGGGGCCAAAGCCACCAGGTGCAGAGGCTGCACCGTGCACAGCACAGTACTTGGTGTGCTCGATGAGTGTGCATCCGTCAGTGCAAGGCCCTATAACCACAGGCAACCGGCCACAATCTCTTCTAACTTCGGTACTCTACCTCATCCAACAGAAGCAAGTGGATGGCGCACCTTGTAGATGGCTAGCACTGAGTCACGCATGTTTGCTGGGGTCAGGCGGCCGTCCCTGTCAGCATCTAGCGCTTCAAATGCAGCAGCAGCCTGTCATGTCAATGGGGTAACCAAACAAGTGCCAATGGATCAGTAGCTGCATAGTGTATCAGATGACGATGTCTAAATAGCTTCAACAGCTGCTGAAAGCCCAGTGCAGCATGGTGGAAAGGCGGTTTCTGTTCTGCAAGCCATCAATTCTTGCCAGCTGGATGACAGCTAGGCAGGCAGGTGGGCCAGCAGAGGCCCGAACCATGGCAACAATAAAACACCACCTCATCATCGTCATGGAAGAAGGGCTGCAGGTCAGCTGCTGTCAGGTACGGCCTGTGAGACATGAAGGGAAGAGGCACCTGAGTGTTAAACGAAATGCCCAGATGCAGCCCGCGCGGAGCCCGTGGGGCATCCACGTACGGAGATCAAGGCTGTGCATGTGAACCGGCGTGTGGCACAGCTGTGGAACGGCATCAGCGAACAAAACCTCATTGACAAAACCTCATTGACAAAACCTCATTGACAAAACCTCATCGCGGTCACGAGCCAGTCTCCCACCTGGAGTGCCCGGCCGCCTCCTGGATGCGCGTGAACAGCACCGCGGCCGCTGCATGCGCCTCCGCCACCGTCCGCGCCTCATCCTGCTCCCCGGCCTCGTCTGACACCTGCTCCAGCTGCTCCGTGATGGACAGGTGCAGGTGGTTGCGCATGTGGCGCTCGAGCCTGCAGCACGCACAATGTTCCGCTTAACAATTGAGGCGCGTGCCAATGCAAGGAAGCATGGTGGCCTCGGCCGTCTGAACGCCGTCGGCATTGGCAGTGTGGTGCTGTGGCCCATCAGGCGCGCACCAAAACGTGCGCTGCGTGCAGTGAATTCGACCCACTGGCCGCATCCGGCATGGAGCACGATTGCACTGTCCAACATCGAATACACCAGATACCACCACCAGCAGCGGCGGGGCGCCGGCAACCGGTGGTGTCTGTGCAGCACGTTCACAGGGACATGCCAGCACGCAGCACAGCAGCAGTGAGCGCACCAGTAAAGCGACGGCACGATGCTGCTGTATGGCTTGCGTGCTGAGGAAGCCGCGCGCCTGCGAGACGGTGTTGCTGGTGGCCCTGCTCCAACGGGAGGGGCCACGCTGCCTGCTGGCCCCATGACGCCTGCCCCAGTCTGTTGCAACAGCGTGCTTTGCACAGCTGCAGCAGCAGGTGCTGCTGTGGCCAGCAGGCCTGCGTCACTCCTTGCGTCACCAGTTGCAGCGCTGCCGCCAGCGATGCCTGCACTTGTGCTGTGCAAATGCCGCCCACCGCCCCCTCCTTCCACGCTCACGCGTCCCAGCGCACCTGAGCTGCTGCCGGCATCGTGAATGGGATGCTGCAGTGCGCCTAGGCTGTTGCCAGGCGACAGCATCAGGCTGGCAGGGGCTGGGGCGGCCGGTCTGTCAGAGAGTGCTTGCTGCCCTGCTGATGCCCCAGCAGCAACAACAGCAGCACCAGAAGGTTGCGCAGAAGGCGCATCTGAAGCTGGAGGCATTAGTAGCACAGATGGTTGGGGCCATGTGGCTGCTGGCCCTGAGGATGAAGAGGGATAGGGAACGATGTGGCTGCTGACTGCTTGAAGCTGGGAGGATGCCTGCAGTGGTGCAGTGAGTGAGCCACAGGTGAGCCAACCAATCAATAGGATGCAGCACTTAGCGCCAATCATTAGCTTGCACTCCCCAACCCTGCATTTCTTTTGAGCAGTCAGGTCATGTAAAAATGGGCGGCATAGTTCAGGCATGTTCGCATGTAGACGATGTAGTACCAGGAAGAGCGGAGCCATTGGCCCACAAGGCATGGCACCACTCAGCGTCACTTTTGCACTCTCTCACTCACTTGCCCCCTCCCTCCTTCGCCCCCTCACTGCATCACGGACTAATTCAACCAATCACTTGATCACTCGAAACACCCGCTTACTCATTCACTGAAATCACCCGCCCGCTTGCTCACTCACCTGCAGCCCCAGGCGCGTGGCCGCAGCAGATGTGTAGCTGGAGCCTGAGGCTTGTGCTGCCAAGGTGTCCAAGTCAGGCTGTGTGAGGGCTGCAGCGTGCAACGCACTGGCTGCCCGGAAGGAAGCCACCAACCTGTGGAGTGTGTGTGTGCGCGTCAGCGCATCCGCAGTCAGCAAGCACTGCATGCACAGCAGCTGTGATGAGCCATGAGCTTTTTGTGACCACAAACTTTATGGCAGCACGCAACATAGATGTGCCGTAGGGTGGGGATCGCCGGGGAGACCTATAGGTTACAGGCTATGGCATGCCAGACACAGGGCGGGATGTGACGAGTAAGACAAGTGCCGCAAAGTTTAGTGCTGCCATCACAATGTGATCAAGCCGGTAAATCATACCTGGACCAGGTGCTGAGGATTGGTGGCCCCTGGCTGCCTGATGCGTTCATGAGCTCTGTTGTGCTGCCCACTGCTGAGGCATCTGCCATGGTCAGCAGCGCGTTGTGGGAGGCAAAGGGCGAGGCTGGCAGTCCCCTGCGTGCATGTAGTGCACAGAACTGGAGATCATGCAAGCTCGTCATCAAGACAGACATACAGCAGCACTGCCAGGCGCCCACTGGTTGCATTCAAGCCGATTGTAGGTGGCCTGCCCCAACAACTGCGGTAAGAGTGGGTGCTGTCTTTCAGCATGTGGCTCACCTCCGCAACCCTGCTGTGGATGTAGGCTGTGACGTGAGCAGCGGCCTTGTCTCTGCCTCATCTTGCTGTGGTGGTTTGTTGGCTGCACCACCCAAGCCAGCGGACCATGGATGGCTGCCAGCTGGTGTACCTGCAGTAAACATTTGTGGGACATAATCCTACTTTGACGGACAGGCACCCGACTGTCCATCGAGGCATGTCTAGAACCCAGGACTACTCGCAACCATCCCCCCACTTCATGTTATGTGCCTCAGAAGACCTGCTCGTTGCATTCCACAGGACGACAGGGGTGAGCACAACTTCAATGTTTGCACGGGCACTTGCCTGTGGGTGTGCTTGCAGACACGCTCCCATTGGTGCGAAGAGCCCGGACTGGTGGGCGCGACAGAGCAACCAGATAGTACTCCTGCGGCACCAGATCAAGCGGGACAGATCTATCACTCCGAACCCTGAACCCTAAAACCCTAAGTGGCTAACATGTTGAACCCTCAAACCTGTGCCCTGAAATGCTTCACTGATGTGAAACAGAAGTAATCCTGACGTTCAAGGGAGAGCGGCTCCATCACACAAGGGCAAAAGGGCGAGCGTGCTGCTCCGCCATGTGGTGTTGCAGACAACAATGCACTGCCAGACGTATAGTGGCACCTTTCGCACTGCTGTCTGCATGCGCGCGAAGTACGCGGGCGTGTGCAGCGTGCGCGCAGTCAGACGTGCAGCCAGGGCCTGCAGGCAAAACATGTGGAAGATGATGAGAGCATGTGAATGAAGTCTGAGCACCGCCTGACCCACTTTTTTAGTGATCACAAGCACGCAACCATCTCTGACACCTGTGCGGCCCAACCAGCAAATGATCATCCCTAGTTATCCGCCATCATGCCTGTCCAACAAGGAATCACAGGATTACTACAAATGTAGCTGCGATCATCCATACTGGTACCCACCAGCCCCATATCAAAAGCCCACATGACAACAACAAGCCCATGAATACTACCAAACAGAGCAGCAGCTGATGCATACCTTCAGCAGGTTGGCCCCAAAGACAAGGGACACACAGGTCCACCAGCGCATCAACCACTTCACATTTCTGAATGAGCCGACCAGCCACAGCACCACCAGCTGCAGGCACAGGTGTGTGCAAGAGCAAAGGCCCATTGGTTCCTGTGCACTGCTGCTCAGCTGACCGTTGCGTGCACAAGCTGCACATGATAGAGGAAAACACGCCAAGCAAATGCAATTCACTGCATGTCACAGTGCTCCTGGTGCAGTGTTGTTGTGGATGGAGTTGCGGATTTGGCCTAGCCCCAGGCCTGGGAACCTTGGGTCAGGGTGAGCGTCAAGGTAGAGCGCAAGGGTAACGGCAAAGGTGAAGGACATCCGAGGTTCAGAGCACAGGCTGCACACATCTACAGTGTAGGGTTGCCGCCATACATCTGCCACGTGCTGACGTACGATAATAACACACGCGTGCTTGTATGCACACACACCTGCGCAGCCAGCACACGGCCAAACCGGACCACATGCTCGCGGATGCCCAGCAGAATGTAGATCACTGCTGGGTTGGAGCTGCCCCCTGGGCCAACCTTCTGCCCCTGCTGCTTCCCCCCACCCACGCTGCGATCGCTGCTGCTGCCTGTCACCAGGGCCAGCAGGCGGCCATGCAGCTCTGCAAGCACCACCGCCAGGAACATGGCCACGCGTGGTAACACCCTGCGCGTGTGCCGTGCAAACTTGTCGCTATGTTCCGCATCATCGCGCATGCATTCCGTGTTTTCTGTAGCATTCGCATGTGATGTGAGGATTTGATGGGATTCTATATGTGTGCACACGCGCAACCATGCGTGGCCACAACCTCTTGCCTTGTAGGAGGAGGTGATAAGCTCAATCAGCACTGCATGGAGCTCGAGTAGCACAGTGTGCAACCAAAGCAGCATTGTGTGGTACTCACCAGACAGGGACGACAAGTGCAGACAGGCAGGCCCACACCCACAGCGGCACACTTGCCAGCTCCTGAGGGCACAGTTGGGCATTGCAACGAGCATGTCAGTATCTCCTGAGCACTGGTATGTTCAGGCATCATGGACATGAAATTGAAATGAACAGAAAGTTCAACAACTAGTGAAGTATGTAGAGCCATGCATGCCTTCCTCTAGCCTCAGAGCACAGCGCCTCCACTCTTCGCGGGCCCTCCTGCCTCCGCAGCAAAGCATGTTCACAATGCAGGTGCTCAACACATGCACCCGCAGGCGCCCCACCTGGTTGCGCTTGAACACACCAAGATACACTGCCAGTGCCACAGATGCCAGCACCCACAGCACACTCAGACCAGCACTGCACAGCACAGGGAGATACCCATGGGAAGAAATTGAGGATGGCGAGAAGGGACTACAACACAGAGTTGGAGATACATGAGCTCCTGCGCTGGAGCGCCAGGGGCTGCATGTGCACCATACAGCCATGCAGGGTGTTCCAAAGATGGCTTTGGTTGACCAATCTCAAAAATTAGCAGCATGCACACAGCATGCGGCATGCCCTGCATGCAGCAGCACACACCACCAGCCACGACGCTTGTGCGTGTGTGCGGCAAGCCCCTCCTGCTGCGGCAGCATGACACTGTGCTGGTTGGCCAGGCCGCTGTCTGTGGCGCCATCGCTGCTGCTGTGCGCCCCCATCTTCCCCCTGTGAGCGGTAGGCGCAAGGCATGTGGCGACACACACTTCCCATGCGTGGTAGATGCGCACAAGGCTCATGCTGCCTGTGCGAGCTGCACGTGGTGAGGCGCAATGCAGCTGATGCCTGATGGTGGCTGAGGTTGAGGTTCTGCAAGGAAGGTGCTGGCTGTCATGCATCATGGCTGGATTCATCTGGTATGCGTGCCGCTCTATCAAGGGGCGATTGGCAAGTCGTCGTGCCCGCCGCTGCAATCGACCATCTTCATGCCACGTGCAGCAAGTAGAAGAGAAGCGCACACCTGTCGCTCAGCTCCTAAGCTCACAATAAGCAAGGCTTACAAAATAAACGACTGTCGCGGCATGATGCTGGCGAGCCCTTCGCAACTTAGGTGGATCAGATCGGCAGGAACCTAATGGGCAGTGATGTGGTGTGGCGCTGGCTTGCATGTGCGAACCCGTGAGCTAGCCCCAGGCCACCACCACACACGCGCCTCCAATGGTTTGCTTGGGCTGCGTGTTGACATCATGGGTCCAGTGCTTGCGATTGAACCAGGTGCAGGGATACATGCTCCTGCCACGCTCCCTGGGCAAAGCCAGCGTGCAAGCTGATGCACTGTCGGCCTCCACAAGGAGCTTCACACGCCTCTGACACTGTGGTTGCATTGCAGTATTGCGACGGCTTGCAGCACCAGGGCAGGCGGTTGCTGCGGTGCTCCTGGCCCACAAATGCAGGCAAGGGCCAATGTCACAAGACAGGGAGGCCATTGCTGGTGAGTAGTCAGGACTCAGGAAGCATGTGATATGCAATTTGCCATCGTGAGGTGCAGCAGATGAAGGACGGTCAAAGTTTCGTGTTGCGCATCATGACCTGCGTGTCATACCAGCTGCTGAGTGTTGGTCGGCGGACATGCTTCAGTGGGCAAGCCGTGGCCATGAGGCATGGGCTGCCCTCACCTGCACCTTGAGGAATTGAATAAGAACCAGGAGAAGCCGAGCAAAGTGTTGCACCTGCTGCACCGTGTTGCAGCTGCCCTGCTAGCCTGTCGGCCACATTACTTGGTGTCAACATACACGCACCGCGTCTGCTGCACTGTGGCACAGCCATGCTGCTGGCCCTTCTGTAGAATTAGCTGGGCAACGTTGGGAAGCACAGTTGCAAGCAGTTGAAATAGCGGTGCGTAGGTACAACCACCCTCAACTGCCCTCTTGCTCATGCACGACAAATTGCGTGATATTTTCATGTTCAGGTCCAGGTGCAGCGTAAAATCTCCTGGGAGCAGCGATGTGTTGAGAAAAGGCTGGACTTAGTGTGTTGTGATGCTGTAGGCGCCAAGCGAAATGGCAAACGCAACTGGAGGATTTGTATTCCGTGCGGAGCGACAGACGCTGGACGTGTCCACAACCAGCAAAGAGGTGGGGGCAGCGGAGATGAATTGGCTCCCACCAAGCATTTAATGCTGTACAGGAATAAGCTAGCACACTTGCAAATTACTCAGCGCGTTGGGAGGCCCCTTAGACCTAGCCCACTCACGCCTGGCCGTGGGTTATGATGCGACGCAGCACATTGGGCCTGGAGCATACGACTTAATCAACTCTGGACCGAAGAGCCCCACTTCGGCCAACCCTGCTGTTGCGCCATTCAGCTCCTCACAGCAGCGCGTCATCAATGAAAACACAGCTACGAATGCAGTCACGCCGGGGCCTGGCGCGTACCAAGGCGACCAGGTATGGGGCATGCAAGCATGTATGCACATTATATGTGCATGCGTCTGCAAGCATGTGGCACACTGCATGTGTTGCGTCCTGCAGCCACTCCTTGTGTTGACTGAACCATGTGCCTCGTATGCATGCCCAGTGGGTAGGAGGGGATGCGCCTCACGCCTGTTTGCGGCCATGCATGCAGGCGCTGGATGTACTCAAAGGCCGGAAGGCGAACTCACTCGGGTTCAGTGCAGCGTTTGCATCCGGGACAGCGCGCATGCACAGCGACAAGACGTCAATGGGCAAGCCAGGGTGGGTGCGCAGTGGGGTTGCTGATGCAGCACGCGCACCTCACATGCATCGCAGCACAACTGTCCAGTGCAGCACAGCCGTCCGATGTGCTGCAGTACAGCGCAGGGCTTGCTGATGCAGCGTGGTGTGGCTGTGGGATCTGGGGCTCAGGCAGCGGTGTCTTGAGTGAGGATGCAACCCCGTAGGCCAGGCATCTGAGGTTGGGCAGAGCAGCTTGCAAGCGCGCCATGGAGTGATGCATGCCACATGCATGTGGCACTGCTGTGCTGCTGCACGCAGGCCCGGCGCGTACGACGAGGGCAATGCATGGCTGAAGCACAAGCACCACTACCAGCAGCCGCCACCCAAGCAGCGTGTGGCGTTCAGCCGTGTGGCATCAGCGCCCTCCATCCCCGCACGTGACCAAAGCTACGGTGGGTTCGCTCATGCGCACATGCCACAACCACACCACAGATGTGGCACCCCTTTTGTACGCCAGCCCAGCATGCTTGGTTCAAGCTCTGTTGCCCGTCCATCACGCTGTTGCTGGACAGACACGCGCGGTGTGCTGTGAAGTAATGGCTGTATTGTTTGTGCCAGGGATGGCCACAGTCACACGCATCAGCATGGTCACGCTTGCATAAGCAATGGCACACCTGCATGACCACGGTCACACCTGCATGATCACGGTCACACCTGCATGATCACGGTCACGCCCGCATGATCACGGTCACACCTGCATGATCACGGTCACACCTGCATGATCACGGTCACACCTGCATGATCACGGCCACACCTGCATGATCACGGTCACGCCCGCATGATCACGGCCACACCTGCATGATCACGGTCACACCTGCATGATCACGGTCACACCTGCAGGCTATGAGGAGGGGGCTGGTGGCAGGCTAGTGATGCAGCGGCCCCAGGACCCTGTGCTCACCGGCGTGGGTCGTGACACTGTGGGGCCAGGTGCCTACGACCTGGCCAGCTCGCTGGTGCCCAAGCCCAAGGCGGTGCAGTGGGGCGCATCACGCACCAAGCGTGGGCTGCAGGTGCGTGTGTTTATGTCTGTTGTGTGTGTGTGCAGGACGGGTGGGCACATTGTGCAGCAGGGTGGAGGGGGCTGCGCCATGTGCTGCCTCAGGGTGGTACTGCAGCTGAGGGGGGTGAGGGTGGGAGGACTAATGGGGGTGGGAGGACTGATGGGGGTGACGGCGGGAGGACGAAGTTGACGTGGTGGGGCGTGTGGTGGGGCACAGCACAAGACTGCATGGCTGGCAGCACACGCTGATGGGGGCGTGCACATCAGGCATGCTGGCAGCAGGCATGCAGGTGCACGACGCAGTTCAGTTTCATACTGGTACACTCATTAACTGCGCCCAGTGACTTTGGGGCGCGGGCAGGGTCAGGGCTGCAATTCAAGCACTCAGTACGACATAGCACTCAGCATCACGCACAATGTGGCGCAGAACGCGGCCTGCCACGGAACCATCCTCCCTACACACATGACACACGCAGGTGGCCAGTGAAACCCCCGGGCCAGGTGCCTACACCCCAGCGGCACCCAACAAGGTGGCAGCTGGCAGCGGCATCATCGTCAACATCAACGGCGTGGATGTGCAAGTAAGCGTGCTCTGCACCATCTGTCTGCCCTGGCATGACGCAGTGCACGTCCCCCACACTAAACACTTAAATGTTGAAGTGCAGCATGTACGCACCAGCTCTCGCAGGCAGCGCTTCAATGGCAGGTTTGCACATGAGGACACAGATGGTCAAAAGCAGCAAAGATGGGGGCACCACACACATGTGCACCCACACGTACCGCTGCAAGCATTGTACGGACTACGTTTGTTTGATGATGTATGTACGGTGCAGTTTGGCGGTGCAAGTGGGTCAGCGCCTTTTGCTAGCAAGGTCCCTCTGAATGCTCATCGCACCATTCAAGACTGGGACCGCACGCCAGGTGTGTGCACCACACACAATGTGATGCCCAATGCAGCAGCCAGGGCATCTGCTGCACTTGATGCCTATGACAAAGTTGAAAGTATCTTCATATCCGCACTTGATTTGACACTTGCGCAAACCTGTCTTGTGGCGGCCTCGCGCTGTCTGTTACGGCGTCGGCCACCCCGCTGATGTCAGCGCTTGATGGCGTGTTGCATGCAGGCCCCGGTGCGTATAACCTAGACCGTGGCATGGGCACAGCACCCCTGCCGCGGGAGCTGCAGTTCTTTGGGTCCAGCGCACGGAGAGGCAGCGACATCGACCCCATGAAGTCACTGGCCGCGCCCATGTGCTTCCGCACGCCAGGGTGCGTGTGAAAGAAGGGTACATAAGGCTTTAGGTTTCATCCAGCACGGGATCAAGAGGTTCTATCAAGGGATTGCTGCAGGTTTTGAGCGCCCTGGACCAGTTCTCTGGCTGCGGCAAGCAGCTAGAAGCTCTGATGCTCGGCTGTGATGTCCCATCATGAACCATTTCTTCGTGAACTGGGCATACCACACCTCCTATTGACCCTGCATTTCCCAACCCCCTGCAGGCCCGGTGCATACGGCATCCCCAAGAAGGGCGTGTCCATCATCCAGCAGTCATTGTCAGACCCGAGGCCCTTCAACACCACCTCCAGCCGCTTTGGGTCCAATGACAACGGCATTCCAGGGCCAGGTGCGCACCTGCTTTCAGCCGTAATAAATTATCTGACTGTGTAGGAGCTCAGGCATTGACACATCACGTAGTTGTGATCACAGCCTAGGCCAGGCCCAGAGCTGACCGATTCTGTATTTGTTGAGGCGACATCTCACGCCCTGCATCTCTGTGTGCGCTGGCTGCAGGTGAGTACCGCCCAGACGCCACAGGCGCCATGGCATACGAGGTCGCTGCCAAGGCTTCCATCTCCAAGGGTGGAGTATTTGGCACCTGTGCGCCGCGCTGGGGCTCTGCTGGGCCAGACAGCACAGGCGGGGGCACGGCTGCAAGTGCAGGTGGTGCAGGGGCGGGGGCCGCTGGGCCTGGGCCAGCAGAGTACAACCCAAAGAGCACGTTTGAGAAGCCGCTGCACAAGGTGTGTGCATGTGTGTGCCTATGATCCTGCCGACATTCTGGGGACAGGCGCCAAGGGCGTTGGCTGCTCTGTGCGCTCTCCTGCTTGTGCCATGGTTAGCGTTGCAGACTAGGGACAAGTTAAGAGTGCAGTACGAGCCATGTGGGGTTGGGCTGTCTTCATGAGCAGATGGTGGGGCGGCAAAGGAACGCCAGCTTTGGAGAGGCACACACAGATACGTCATCTTTTTGCGACGGGAGTTCATTGTTGTCGTACAACAACCACCACCCTTGCATGCTCCCTGGCCATCTCATGCAGGGCCATTCAACAGCGTTTGCATCAAAGACGGATCGCTTCCGTGCCGCGACTGCACCCCCCGCTGCCATGGACACCACAGGTACTGTTGCACTGCTACACACCATGTGCTGGTGTTGTGGGTGCTGGTGCAACTGTTCGTGTTTCCGCACTTTCCTCGACCTGAATCCCCATACCCTGGATCTGGCATTGTTGATGAGGCCTCTCTACCGCACAGGCCCCCATGCCACAGCCTTGGAACCCGAAGACCACAGACCTGCACCCAACTGAACCGCTCTCACCTCCAATCGCATGTGCAGACTATGACCCATCAATAGGAGAGCCTGCCCGGGGTGACCCTTCACGGCTTGGTCCTGGGGCGTACACGATGCCAGATCCATGGGCCAAGAAGGTGTGCCATAAATGTTGCGGGTGCATCTGACGTTTCATACTGCCCTGCCGCCTGGACGGGCCAAGGGTGCAACACACACGGCTTGCCATGCTCCGCCAGGCAGCCAAGTATCAACCACACCTGCCACAATTGTGTGCTTGGCTCTTGCCAAGCGTGGCATGGTCCACTTCGCTGGTGGGACCATGCAGCCACCTGCAACCTTGCTGCGCGTGTGCTCATGATGCGTGCTTCGGACTTCGATCTCATGCTCACAGGGCAAGTCGCTCACGTACCGCCCAGTGGCCTTTGGGTCTGAGGGTAAGCGTTCGGACTTGGCGGCACAAGCACGCGCACTGAATGCGCCCGGGCCAGGCCGCTACAACACCACCAAGGTGAGGAGCATCCAGGGCTTAGGGAGCCGAGTACTGTTCGTGCAGAAGGTCCTGTGTACCTGAGGACAGGCACAAGCAAGGGAGAGGCCAGCTTGATACAGCAGCATGCTTGTCCACCCTCCAGAGATCGTGTGCAGGTCCCAGCCTCCCAGGCACAAGTTGCCCTGCATGCACCTCTAGGACCTCGCCCTCCGCTTGCTGTCTCATTGGTAAAACAGTGGAACCCTGTAGCTGAGCCTTGTGGTGGTAGCTCATGTTGCACCCCGATCACTTCCCATCCACATTTGACAGGACCCCAACAAGGGATTCAAGCCAATGACCAACCCTGGAAAGGAGACTGTGTTTGGATCACAGGTGGGTGTAGAACTCGACGGTAGGAAGGCTGGTCATACGCCAGCCACGTGCTGGTTTTTCTGAACAAAACTGCTTTTGTTCAAAACCCTTAACTGCTCATCGCTGGCTGCTCATGTTAGTCAGGTTCTTTGTGTTCCCATTCTTTCCGCTAAGAGCATGTGCTGGTCTGCACTGGATGAGCGCCTGGCACATGGTTGCCGTGTTGGTTGCCTGTTTTTTTGAATGCTGCACACCTCATCACATGCTCCGTACGATTTGTGCTGTGTGCAGGTTCAGCGGTTCAAGAACACTGGGCCCTTCACGCCCGGCCCTGGACACTACAATTTGACAGGAGATCTCACACGCAAGTCATTCAATATCACGTATCATGGGGTGGCTGTTTCATAGTGGCTGCTAGAAGTTTCATAGTGGCTGCTAGATGACAGCTAGAAGGGTGGAGGACCGTTCCATGTGGCATGAAGGTATGATGCTGTGCCTGTGTACTAGGCGCTAGGTGGTGCTTCTAAATGAGGCATGTTTACAACGGTGAGATCAGGTCAAATTAAGATCAAGTACGGGCATACAGCAAGCAGGCACGAGCTTTCGCTCAGGGGAGCACTTGTGCTCGTGCAATGGTCTGCGTGGGTTCATGTATCTAGCGTCCGTCTGCATGATGTCACCTATCAGGTATCAGTCAAATTGCAACAGTTCCATGTTCATGTTGTCCAGTAACATGCGCCAACTCCTGTACCCTCCATGTCCTCATGCGCACCCTTTGCTTCTATGAGGGTGCCAAACCGAACCTTGCAGTCATGCGACGATGACATGATCGCTGGGTAGCTGAAGGGGCCAGGGTGTTCCAATGATCCGAGGTACAAAAGGGTGCATGCAACTTAGGTGGAAACACACCAGTGTGTCACGATGGTTTCGCCTCGTCACATCAAACGATTAAATCAGCATGCCCTTTGGATGCGAAACTCTGGAACGACCTCTGCAGGCAAGGGTTAATAGGGTGTAGATAGCCGCTGTGCGTCCCAGAAATGGCACTGGCCAGGAGCTGTGTGGAGCTGTGCACCTACTCAGCCTCCAGAGGTATGCATTCAGCAACACCTTCTGCAGTGCGCACCCCGCCACGATGCCCTGGCTGCACGTGCAAGAATAAATGCCAAGCGTAAGAGAGCGTGTTGGTACAACACTACGTGAAGGGAACAAAGCAGCACCATGAAACAGCCCCGTTGATGAGGGTGGAGGTGCTTTGGACTGGACGGCTTGTACCGCTGCAAGCATGACATGCGAGCTGACTGAGCAGCAGGCAAGCACTTGCGGTATGCACCTCACCACCCACCTGCACCGTGTGATACACTTCAGCGTAGTCAGGGGACAGAGGCCAGGCCAGGCCAGGGGGTAGGGACACCCACAGCCGCAGCAGGTGGCGCTTCAACTCTGGGGCCTGTATATTTGTGTCATATACGACATGAACATTTTATTCATGTGTGCACGTGTCAGGCTGATCATGTCAGCCTTGGCCACAGCAGGAGCAGCTGCTGACCAAATGAGGTCATGTCGCAACTCGCCGACCGGCATACCAACAGCTCAACTGGTGGGTGCACAGCGCACTGGGCATGCTACACAGTGCAGGCCTTGTATCCGCGGTGTTGTCGTGCGAGCTCGAGCAGGCCAAACCAGCTCATGCAGCAGAATGGATGAATAGAAGGATAAACAGGCAAGTTTACGTGATACCAATCATACCATTCACGATCCATGCTCATCGCGCACCTCATGGTCCCTGAACGCTGTGCGCGTGTGCAGCATGCAGTGGTTGTTCAGCAGCTGCAGGTCCCCGGGCTCCTGCAGTGCAAGCAAGGGGTACACTGTGTGTGTCACACTTGATAAGGATACACTCGAGAGAGGTACAAACAGGTGTGGAGGGACATGTGTCAAGCCGCAGCATTGCGGGTTTAACTGCGCAAAGCCGTGTAATGATGACGATGACCTGAGAGAGGTACACTTGCAGTACAAGCAGTACAGGAGGCGGCACCAACAAGCAGCTTGGTCCGTGCATGCTTCATCTATGTTCCTGCCTTCATCCATATTCCTGGTGCCACTGCGGCTGTGCCCTCACATGATCATGAGCACATGCCATCAAGCAGGTAGCATGAAGCTAAGACGATGTTGCGGACTCACAGATGCCTGAAGAGAGGTGTGCCAGGACAATGGCAAACAACACACGCGTGTCAGGCACGCACCAGCCAGTAGTCAACCCGAAGATCATCACTCGCAGCTGCCTCCCGGAATGCATCTAGCGCCTGAAGATAACGCAGCACACAGGTGCACACACGACCATCGCCGCTGTGTGCGCAGTAGGACTTCAAATCTCAGATGCAGAATCAGATACGTGTACAGGTCTTCCTCATGCCACAATGGCCAGATCAGCACACCAGGCATGTGGCAATCCATGCAACATGGCCTGACAGTGGAAGCCACGGTATCTGATTTGTCTGGTCCTAAAAACCCAAACCCTAATGCCTAAGCCCTAATGATTATTGGACTTGTTGCAGGATTTGCAGGTTCCCAGCATACCTCAATTTGTAGGTCACTCAATCGCGGTACGTCTGCATGCCGCTGAGCCAGCTGATAGTATGTGTCATTGAAGTAGCACGCCATCCGGCCCTGCATGGAGGAGCAGCAGCAGCATGGATAACAAGCAGTGGTCAGTGATGCCCCGCAAGGTGCGTTTGGGGTTATAATAAGGACTAAGAGGTTTTGAGTTGTAGGGTTTGGGTTTCAGGGTGTGGGGTTTAGGGTTAGGGTTTAGGTGCGCTAAATGAGGCCGAGGAGCAGGTGAGGATCATCGGCGCAAGTGGGCAGGGTTGTGGGTGTTTGTATGGTGTTTGTTTGGTGCGCGAGGGGCAAACAGGAGAAGCATGTAAGTGAATAGCACACTGTGCTGACCAACCAACGCCCTTTACTCAAGCTCGTGTGTGTACACACCTCAGCGAAGTTGATGATGGGCAGGCAATAGTAGGGCAGCTTGCCAGCCGGGATCTCATTCTTGCGGTCAAGGTACCAAGGCCCGGCCAGCACCTGCGCTTGATAATTAAAACAAACACAGACAGTGAAGAAAGGCACGCACACTGTGCGAGGTTTGGGCTGATGAGCTTCATGGGAGAGTGAAGGTGCAGCACAGGAAGGTAGGGGAGCTTCCTCCACTCGATTCCACCAGTTGCATCCCTCTGCCTCGAGCTGGGATGATGATCATCCCAGCCGCTTAAAGCTTTACAGCACAGATCTAGCACACAGGGGAGGCTGGCTGGCCCAATTGGCTGATGAGGAAACACACAGGGTTTAGGGTGGTTACAATGGTGGGTATCAAAACACCGTCACCGAGCCACACCAAGCAACACCTACTCCACACACGCATGTCTTGAAATCTACCTGTGCCAGGTCAGGCCGTGTGGCAGCCACCTTGTTGTAGGCCGCATAGGATGATGCCCAGCTGCTCATGCCGCCTTCCTTGGCTGTCTTGAGGCACATCAGGCCTGCAGCCAGAGAAGTATACATGGAATGTGTAAAATGTTTGAGTAGGGGTTTTAGTGTGATTTGTCGGGCGTGTGAATAGCTGACTTGTGCTTATAATGAGGCACAGCATCGTGGGCCACATGCACGACACAAGACAAGAGGCTCGAGACACGAGATGCAACACACAAGACATGCACCATCGACTTCCTGTACCTACCAACCATGTCGGCGCTGTCCACGTGCCATGGTTGCGCCACCCGTGTGAGGTAGATACGTGTGGTGGGGTCCTTGTGGTCTGGGTCCACTCCTGTGTCTTTGACATGACCTGTGTGTATAGAGTGACGGGTGGGAGAGGTGGGAGGGGGCCCCACGTATACGAGAGTGTTGCAGGCCACAGTCACACAGACCAGGGCACGTCTAGGTCTAAATTTGGGCTCAGGCTTCGACCACAGCTGCAAACCAGGTCCCTGATCAGATCCAGCGTTTGTTGTCCAGGTTGCAGTTGAGGATGCAGCATGCCACGTGCATGGGTCACATGAGCCAGCATAGTGCAGCCTTCCAGCAGATCTGTCTCGCACTTCATACTCCAGTATGGTTCGTCAGGAATGCACACCGCACAAAATCAGCCACAAGCTGCGTAACACACCTACAAGATGTGCCTTCTTGTTCTGAGGCAACGCCTTGCCCCAGTGCAATGACAGGCCGTAGAAAGACATGACACTCTGCGTGCATCATGCATATGCGCCCGCAAGCACACAAGCATGAGGTGCAAGCAGTGCGCACAGTGTATACCAGGCAACAACAGGCGTCTCATTCACGTGGGACTCATAGATTCGATGGCCATAAGTCATCAGTGCAGATCATGTACAAAGGCATGCAGCATGCTCATGCCCAAATGCAACGGATGCAGCAGGATGCATGATGTGGACTTTGGACTTCAGGGTTAGGGTTCAGGGATAGGTCAGGGTAGAAGGGCCACAGGTGCTCTCAAGGATGTGCACACGCACCTGCAGCTGGCTCCAGCGCTGCACTGGGAAGCCCTTGAAGAGGGCAAACCCTCGACCATTTGCCACCTGTGGGGAAAGGAAGTGTCTGGAGGGGCGTGGCGGCACAGTGTGTGCATGGGTGGAGGGTTGGGGGAGGGGTTTGTTTCCCAAAAATCTCAGAGCATGGTGTAGTGGGGGTTGATGAGCTACGGATGTGTGCACCTGTACACTGGGTCCGCCCCCTCACCAGCACACTGGCTACAGGCCACACACATCAATATGAATCTCCCTTGTGCCTCACGTTTATTCAGTTGCGTTTCCTGACAGTATGCAGGCACAGGCCAGAGGTCGAATCCAACATGCATCATTTCCTGGGTTTCAGGATCCATATGCCGCGGGTATGCAACCCCCGCCACTTCTCCAAGAAGGGCCCCATCCCCACTGTAATACCGCTCCAGGGCTTTAGGGTTTAGGAAATAGGGTTTCAGGGTCCAGGGTCTCAGGGTTCAGAGTCCCCTTCAGGGCCCCCCATCTCACGCACACACCCGAGGAAGATGCTCAGGAAGCAGGTGCGTGTCCAGCCCCTCATATTGTTGCTCTCAAGCTGGCGAGGGAAAGAAGAAGTGTGGTCACACACCTCGTGCACCAAGGACGCCAACGCTGGCTCCAGGGTTGGCAGTGGGAAGTCAGCCCGTGTGAGTGGGCGTGCCTGCACACATGTTCATGCGCACATCAGCATGCTTGCGTGTTCCAACGGCTTCCGTGGGAAGACCCAGATGATTGAAATGGCATTTGTACCCCATTGATTCAGTGCTCCACAATGCAAACGCTGTGCATGGCTGCGCGAATGCTGCTGTTCAACATGTCATTCCACAATGGCAGAACAGTGGCCAAACAGCAGCTCAACTGCATGCAAGTGGGTCATGTGAGGGCCTAGGCGCACCATGCGAACATAATTGCCCTCCACCGCAATGATGCCGTGTGTTTCTAGCCCAGACACAGCTGCCTCCAGCTCCAGCACCTGCAGACAACGCGTGCTTGCACACGCACTTTGCCAACAATGCAGCTGCATACTGCATGTCTTGCTGCAGCGTCATCGGCCACAGCAGTGTGATTGTGCGCCATATATCAGGCATGTTACAAGAACGATGACATTAACAACATCCCAGCTGCACCCACATGTTGTTCGCTAAGCCAGATCATCCACTCCGACTCCTTTCCAACGACATCGCAAGCACGCCACGCCGCAGGACCCTCGATGAGCTGCACTCCTGCCATGTCACGAAGACGTAACGAATTTGTGCCTCGTTCCAGGTATCACTAGTACTTGACATACAATAGAAAACCAGACATTGTAGATCGGTAAATGAGCATTGTCGATGCCAGGTCAATGACGGTATTGAAGTTGAATGAAAGGCATGGTGTGCAATCCATTCCGCATAATTCTCCAGATATGCCAGTCTTCTGGTTAGGGTTTAGGGCACTGACAGCACTGGGCCAAAGGATGCCAAGTTGGACCCAACAAAGGAGTTTTCACTACAGCCACAGTGTGCATAGAGTGCGAATCCGGCTGCTTCATTGCCAGTTTGCCATCCTCACTGCATGGGTGGACATTCGCATGTTGATCACTAATGCAGCTGTAGTGTCAAGAAGGTGTGCAGCTGCAGTGGCCGCATGTACAGAAGCTGTGGCATCTGCATGATAACTGACAAGCTTACATCACTTATCTCAGTGACTAGCTGACTACGCATCACAACAACCAGGGAAAAGCCCAGCACAGAGCAGGCCATGCACATACAGCCACTGCACGTGCCAGATTCCAACACCACCACCACCACTGCCATCACCATCAAACCAAAACGTCCAGCCAGCACGTTTCACGGGTTGCGCATGTGCCACCATGCAGTTTTCAAAACTGACGAGAGCCAGGTGGGCGGCGTGAGGTCTCTTCAGTTATTAACGTCTTGATGTTATCCTTCTGGCAACTCCTGACGCAGGCAGCTATGCTACCGGTGCGCAGCACGATCAGTCGACAACACCTTCAGGCCACCACAACCAACCGCTTGTTATATGAGCGTCTGTTGAAAATTGTGTTATACATGCTGGCTTCACAGCTCGATGGCCTGCCATGGCTGCTGCATTGCTACCTAGAAATCAAGGCCCGCTGGATGCCTGCACAGTTGGCGCAGTGGCACCACCAGGCGCGGAGGCTGCAGCCGGTTGGGCTGCCCCAGCCACACCAGTGGCAGCAACTGCAGTAGCAGCACAGGCAGGGTCCACGAATGGAGGAATGGTGGACGGGGGGAAGGTGGCGGGCACTGCTGCGCCCAACTCGATGTACATACGTAGGGCTTGATCGTTCCCAGCCTGCAGACAGCGCAGCAGTACAGCAGGAAGTTGACGTCTGAGCCTGCCGCTCATGCGCAGGGTAGCCTGGGAGCAAGCAGGTGTGTGTGGTGAGACGAGCAGGACGACAAGCAATACTGAACACAGTGGCACAATCATGCAACAGCAAGGCTGCGAATGTGTGGTTGTTGATCGTTAGGACAAACATGAAGGGGCATAGCTGTGCGCATTTATAGCTGCGCCTTGCTCCGCGCAGCAACCATTTCCATGACACGCACCATTTCCCGCTCGTCAGGCCCCTTCTTGAAATTGCGCGCTGCACAAAGCACACACACAGGTAAGTCACACACAGTTCTGAGCTAGATCTGCTAAACTGCAGTCTATGACTGCACAGAGGCTCAGTGCCACATCATCAGCCAGTACTAACGTCATATGTGACGACACATGTGTGTGGATTTCGCATGATCAATTGGGGGCATGCACACTAGCATCTATCTGCAGCCCTCATCAGGGGTTCTCATCAGCAGTTCTCAACAAAAGGCAAGGGTCGCAACGGTCCAGGCGGCGCCATCTCACACTTCCCACACCTGATGTGATGTTTTTTGCAATGGCAGCAACCTGGGCATTGGATGCGCACAGGGCGTACTGCGTCTGTCCAGGGGCTGCGGTACGCTGTGTACCGCAGAAACTGAAGACGTCGTCCAGCTTGGGGTAGTACAACAGGAAGTCAAAGCACTGCAGGCGCACCACACCGGGCACGAGTTGTGATGCACATAACCTGTCTGTCATGTCTTTGACCGCAGGCCGTACACATGCTCTCGGAGGCAGGCCATCCAAACTGCATGGATCTGAATGAACCGCTTTCAAAAGAGCCTGATGTAGATGAACATGGGCCATGTACAAGAGTGCAGTGAATGTGTGCGCGCGACCCCTCACCATTTCATCGGTGGTGGCTTCGCCGAACCGCGTCACATTTGTGCGGGAGGTGGTGTCGTACGTGCACTGCGTCACCAGGGCATCACCTGTATGGCAGCCAACAGCAAGGATTAGGGTTAAGGGCTGAGGGATGAGGCTTGGGCTTAGGGTCTGGGATTTGGGGGTTAGGGGGCGCAGGGCGGGGTTGGGGGGCTGCGGGTTGGAGGTCAGGACCGTTGAGGCTTTGTGCAGTCATGCCACCCATCCCAGAGCCCAAGCCATGGCAGGGCGTCGGCCTGCGCTGGCAGTTGACCTTGATCATGCGTGATACTGCCTGATCATGCGGGTTATGTTTGTGACATGCTTCATGCCTGACATGCCCCACAGGTGATCGCAACATGTGGGTCGAACTGTCATTGATGACCACAATGCCGCCCGCGGCGCATGAAGCATCCCGCCTGGGGTCAATGGACCCTTGAACTCCTCCTTCAGAGAACACCATGGCCAGGTAGTTGCAAAGTGTCCTTTTCCATGCTCACTGCCACGCACACACCTGGCTGCAGCACACGTGTATCGAAGGGCACCGCCTGCAGGGCTTGGTGGCTGAAGTCCCATGCGCTGTGCGCACAGCCATGCACCAGCCACCAGTGTGTTGAACAACCAGCTTAAACATTTTTGTTTATTATTAATGATACCAAAACAGCTTGATTGGACACAGCAGTTCCCAGCGTGCATACACACTGGGTCAGCGTGCAGGGTTTCCCAACCCTTCACAGGCTTGATGACCAGCATGCATTGCACAACACGCATGGCACGCTCGGGAGGTACAGCGGATAATACGAACATTATTATAAAGGCAGACGAGCAAGAAGTCAGCCAAGAGCGTATCAGCAACTGTGACAGGTCAAACAGTGTACACCTCAACCAAATTGTGGGGTACACCCCCATACCTGCGCTTGCCAATGGGCCGGAGCTCAGTGTTGTTTCTGAAGTGGCGCGTGATGATGGTCTTGCCAGTCTGCGCACAGGCATGCAGGTGGTGTGTATGTTGAGGGTATGTCGTGATGGTGGTACGTAAGGCCGCACACGGAGCACCCTTGCCAGGATCTGCTCCAGCTGTCCACAGCTGTCACGTCTACTGTTTGTATCCTCAAAGCCATGAGCACTTTGCTGTCGACGGTTGCAAACAAAGCGAAGTGCGGGCACTCATGCAACCGCGCACGTCATGTCCGGCCGGCCACACATCATCTGGGCCGTCATGCACTGAGCCATGTCAGCCACATCAGCCACAAAGTAATCAACCTTGCGGGATGCGCAGGGGTTAGGTTTTAAGGTTTAGGGTTTAGGCCCCCTTAAGGATCCTGATGGCCGCCATGCACACCACACCTCGTGCATGTGAAGACCCGTGGCCAGCAGGGTGATGGGGATGGGCAGGCGGGAGGTGCACTCGGAGGGGCACACCTGTGGTGGCACATGGCAGTGTGATGGCAGTGTGAGGGCAGGTAGGGTTCAGCATCCAACCGTGTCACACGGTGCGGCGCGTGCATGCACGCGCACCACGACATCAGACATGTCACATGTGTCGAGGCTCTCTGCGGTGTGCGGGCAGTCCGGTTTCCCCCACTAGGCACACACCAGGTGTGTGAACACAAACGGTATAGACTGCGTGGCTGCTGTTTCCTCCATTTGGCATGACGGAACGTCAGGAGGGTACATCCTGACAGGCTAGGTTTTGCTTATGGCAATACTGCAGATTGACGAGTGGCAACACCACCATAACCGCAGCCCCCGGCCAGCAGCCATGAGTATGTTTCTGCACCCTGCACCTCTCACGCTAGACTGACGGCCTGCAGCAAAACACAGCAGGCAGCACCTGCCACAGCTCCGTACACAAGACCCGCACAGCCGGACATAAAACCCGTACAAGCTTGCTCGGCACTGCTCAGCTCCATACAAGCAGCACCCAGTGCTGCACTAACGCCTTTCAACTTTACTTGTCCATGCCCCTTTGACCGCCGCTGCACCTCACCCACCGTCACGGGAGGCACCACCTCTGGTTGGCCAGGGGGCAGCACCAGGTGGGTCTGCCCAAGGGCCATAGACCCCACATCATAGGGCCGCATATTGGTTGTGTAGGTGAGCCGGAAACCACTGGCGTCAGGCGCAGGGGACGCGATGCCACGCGGGTTGTTGTAGTGCACCTGGGCACACACAGCACGACGACCACAAACCGCACTTGCTTGAATGGCAGAACGCGACCAGAAGGGTGGGCGCGGTGTCAAGGAGCAGCGAGCGAGTTGCAGGCTGCCACGTGCTGCTGGGCGTGCTAGTGTCTGTAGGCCGACATGACTGCAGTGTGACAGCACAGACAGCCGAGCAGCCCCAAACATGAAGCAGCACTGTTGAGCTCAAAGCAGCACTTTTGAGCTCAGTCAGCGCAGGCAATGGTGAGCCTTGGTCACCACAGTGCACCGCCTGCCCTCATTTGCTCAACCCGGCACACACGCGCACACCTGGAGTGCAAAGTAGCGTGGCACACCGGGCCCCTGGCCAATGGCATACCCAGCTTCTGGGGGGAAGGTGCCCTTGTCAGCCCCTGGCGCCCAGCCTGTGTTTACACGTGTGAGAGCGCGGGTTTGTACGAGTGACCAGTCTGACGCAGGCTCAAGTTAAGTTGGACGATGTTCCTGAAGGTGCGCACTTTGGGCAGAGAGCTTCTGACCGGGGGTTATTGCAACATAGCACGCACTTGGCCCAGGGCAGCACACACAGTACATCCATCCGGCGCGGGCAGTAAAGCCACATGTGCAGGGTTTAGGGTCTAGGGTTTAGGCCGTAAGGCATTAGGGTTCAGGGTTTGGGTCAAGCAGGGAGTGTACGCTGCAGCAGCTCCGTCAGATGCACTGCAACGTCGCACTCGAGCACCCACCAATGGCGAAGGAGGAGGAGCAAGACGTGGGCATGGAGGTGCACTCAAACAGGTTGTTGAGCTGGGGTGGAGGGACAGCGCAGCCAAACAGGATCATGTGGTGCACCAGGGGCCCGCCTGGAAGCGCCTGCGGACAGAGGCATGTGTTGTACAAGCATGGGCCTAAACCATAAACCCTAAACCACTAGCACCTGCTCACCCAAGAGGCACATTCCCTGCTTAACATTTCCAATGCTGACCCACACCCGGAAAATCCAGGCAGACACAGGGCAGACAGGTACAAGAAGGGCTGAGCTAGTTGTGGTCAGAAACCATCATGGTTCATGCACATGATGTGAAACCATCACACCTGCCGCCACCTCTCACGCACCAATGACCTGATGACGTGGTACTTGGTATCTGAAGGGACCTCCAGGTAGGTGCACAGGTAGGAGGTTGGGGCGGTTGGGATGGTGATGTTTGGCATGCGCAGCTCAATGACGCGCTCATCGGTAGTTGCAGCGGTTGGTGTGGCGGGGGGTGGGTTGGTTGGGGGGATGGCGATGGGGGCTGGTGGGGCGGTAGCGTTGAGGAACGTGAGGACTGCGGTTGATTGAGTGATAGATTGGTGATCACAGGTACGTGGATATGTGAGCGGTTACCGTCACAGAGAGACCCCAGCAACGAATGTGCAGTCAAGTGTATGTGGTGATGAATGCGAGATGAGTTTATAAGGTGAAACCAGGCAGCTTTTGAGCTACACAAGTGTTATCCCTGCAGCACTAGCGAGCTGCAACAATGCCCCTGGTTGCTTTTGGGGAACGAGCGCCGCACCTGACTCAATGAAACCCCTCCCACGCCGCCCACCGGCCCCCCGCCCCTGGGAG
>QAXD01000157.1:321250-349315 GCA_004335575.1 Haematococcus sp. NG2 | reverse complement strand
TGATGACACACGCGTCAAAGGGCCGATCAGAGCACCTGCAACAGCAACCAATGATCAAGTGTTTGATTTGGGTGCTGGAAAATGTCTTTTTTTGCCACAATTCACCCTCGTGATGCAAGTGGAGCTTGTATGGTGGGTCCATACAAGCTGAAAACCCTTGGACCCAGAAACCCTGAGCCCCACCCTCTGCATCTGAGCACAGGCCTGCTGGGGTGCCACCCATCCCCACTGAGCTGTTAGAGGCACCACTCACCGAGGCGTCCACATACAAGGCCACACGGCGAGAGCTGCCCCCTGCCTTTTTTGAGGTGCGTGCCTTGGTCAGCTGCAGGCAGGTTCTGCCTGCTTGCTGCTTGTATGGTTTACTCACCCGATGTTCTCGAGCCCGATGTTGGTTGGCCCGATGTTGGTTGGTGAGCCTGATGTTGGTTGGCAACGGTTTCACACTGGTTTTTGTGCATGGCTTCCTTCAAGCAGTGGTACCGGTATCTGATAACCAGGTCCTGTAGTGTGATTACAATGGAAGTGGGATGTTCATGTCGCTCAAACAGCTTTGGCTTGCTTTGCCCTCTTCGGGCAGTTGAATCCAACAAGCGAACAGCTGCTCAAACAACATGAGCATTCTGCTTCAAATACAACAGCCACATGCTGACATGATGGAGATGCAACGCTCATACATACTGTGCCTCGTATTGCATGCACAGGATTTGGCAAACCTGCGCCGTGTGCTGACTGCGCTGCAAGTACCTGTGCTGGAGGGAGGTGGTCTGGAGGCAGATGACCTGCTGGCTGCAGCTGCACAGCATGCGGTGGCTCATGGGTGGGTGTGTATGTGCATGTTACAACGCACGCCATCGGCATGTGTGCAGCCCCACTGTCCTGATGGATGGACTCCTGGAAGTTCGTGGACCACTGCTGCTCCATGCACAGCTGGTCCCTACAAGTCTGTCTCGTTATATCATGACACCTTTGTGTGCGTGTGGGTTGAGTTGTGGAGCTGACCACCTCCCCGGTGCATGAGCCTCTCAGATGTGCTGGAACCTGCGGCCTATCACATCTCTGTATGTTTTGCACATCTCTGCCCTTTCTTAGACACCCCACCACCCTGAAGCCGACCCACCACCCTGATGAATGGACAACTGCAAGTCCATGAAACACTGCGAAGCAAACCCATCACTTTCATGTTATCATAACTGAATGTGTGCACACGCAGCCGGGCCGTGAAGCTGCTGACAGGCGACAAGGACCTGTTGCAGCTGGTGGATGATGCAAAGGGTGTGAGCGTCCTGCTGTCCAAGAGTGAGTGGAGACGTGTGCATATGGGTTGCATTTCAACCCACACTGTGTGAGCAAAACCCCACACTTCAACCCATATTTACCCATGTGATGTCATTGTGGCCTTAGGTTCGGCAGGGTTGGCTTTACTGTAGAGCTGTACTGGGTTTAGGGTTAGGGTTTATGACAGCATCCTGCTGCGCTAAAAGCACACGTGCAGCAGGGTTTTGCTGTAGCACTCGGCGTGCACTGCCCTCACATTTTGCACCTGTGTGAACACGTACAAGCACGGCACCATGTCTGAGCTTTTGTAAGCCATTCAAAGCCATGATTCAAAGCCACGTTCAAAAGCCATACGGCAGCAACCGACAGCTGTCCTCACATGCGTGCCCACGCAACATGTGCATGTGTGTGCACATGTACGGGTTACATCTTTCATTTGGCTGCATCATACCTGTGCCTCCAAGAGTCATCAGAGGCACCAATCTTGCACGTGCCGCAGACTCCAGAACCACAGAATTGGACGAGGCAGGGGTGGTGGATGAGATTGGTGTGCCACCCACCCGCGTGGCACTGCTCAAGGCACTGCAGGGGGATACAAGCGACAACATCTCAGGCGTGCCGGTGAGCGTTAGGAGATGTGTGCGTGTGTGCAAGCAGCTGTTCATGCCTGTGCGCACACGGCAGCTGTAAACCTTGGTTGTTTCCAGCGCCAGGTGACGCTGGGAGGACCTTTTCACTGGCACAGGGTCTCACTGTGCAGCACATGGCCACAAAGGCATGAATGTTTGTCTGTGCAGTTGGATCATGGCAGTGTCCTGAGGCTCAGCATAATGCATGTGATGACACGTGCATTCGCCTCCTTGGATTGTCGCACTGTTGCACGCAGGGGGTGGGTGAGAAGGGGGCCACTGCGCTTGCCCTGCAACACTCAACTCTGGATGAGCTGTACGCTCAACTTGACAGGTAGGGCGGCTATTCCCTGCCTTGGGGCTACTGTCAGCTTACCTTTCAGGGAGTACTAGCTACTGTCGACATGTTGGCTGTCAGGCCATGCTGCCAGCAAGCACATGCCTTAGAAGATGGGAAGATCCTTTCATTCATGAGGCCTGCAGGCCGCCCGGCACTTGTTCACTCATCCTCAGAAGCACCTCCAAGCACCCACTGTCAGCATTAGCTCAACGCAACCCCCTTCTCCGCGCACTCCCCTGCCTGCGTGGCTGCCTGCAGTGCCCCCACCCGCTACCGCAAGGCGCTGGCAGAGGGCCGGTGGGAGGCGGCTGCTTCCCACACGCTGGTGCTGCTGGCTGGCCGTCTGGGCCACAAGGTTGCAGGACAGGCCGGACTGGACGCGTCCCTACGCTTGCCGGTGGGTGGCGTCCTTTGCCTGGGCTCATGGCTCGGGCTGTGCACATGTGGTGTGCTGGTGTCAGGGTACTTTGTCCGTGCCAGCTACAGGTTTCGTGCTCTCCAGTGTGTGCTGATGAGAGCATAAGCTGATTCGTGCAAACGCGTACATGCTAGTATGGCAGCCAGGCCTGATCCAGCTGCCACCACAGCTGGTGTCTTGGTGATCCTACACGCAACCCCCCATGCCAGCAACCCTGTATGCAAGCAAACTTGCCTTGCAAGCGATCCTCCTGATCTCAGGTTCATGCTGTGTATCAAATGCACGCTGTGCCTCGCACCATAGGTTCACGCTGTGCCTCACACTATGTACCTCATATGCGTCAACCAACTTTGCACTGTACATCAACTCCATGCTGTGTGTCAACCTCATACTGTGCTGTCTGTGTGTCAACCTCATAATGTGCACTCCAGGGGTTCCGGCTGGATGAGGTGCGGCCACTGCTGCGGGAGCTGCAGATGCACAAGCAGGACGCTGACCTGCCTGAGCTGCAGGTGCGGCCACAGGTTTAGGGTTCAGGCCACAAGGGTTTAGGGTTAATGGATGCGGTGCCGGCCACCCTAAAACCTAAACCCTGACACTCTCACGCTAAGGAGTAAACCCTGCTACTGCACATGGCGCATGCTGGTGCATGGCGAACGGTGCATGCTGATGCGTGGCGCACGATGCCTGCCGGATGATCCCTTCAGGTGTAGCCTTTGCTGGTGCAGTTGCTGTATTGATGTTTTCAAACGTTTCTTGAAGCGTTTGGCCACACATGTGGTTCACAACCCACCTGCAGGCGCTGTTGGGAGGCGAACCTGTGGATGCTGCAGCTGCCAAGGCAGAAGGGGTTGTTGACCGCAGCTCAGACAGCACGGCCACAAGTGCCACAATCGCGGCGCCACCACCGTCCCAAACAGTTGATGCATCTGCCATTGTCAAACAGACTGCGAATGGGGCACAGCCTGCCGCCGCTACCTCCATGACCCCTATCCACCAAGCAATGGCCGCCCCTCCGCCCACCTCCACTGCCGCTGGCAGCCGCATCGTTGCCCCGGGCAGGACCCCGCGAGAGATTGCTGCTGCCAGGAGGGCGGCTGAGGCAGCTGAGGCGGCAGGCAACGCTCAGGGCGGCTCCTCCCCAGGGCCAGCGGCTGCTGCTGCGGCGGCCATGCTGCCAATGCAATGGACATCAACATTGGGAGGAACGGCGTCCCGCCGATCTGTGTCCAGGTCCCCGACTGCTCCTGTATCAGCCACAGCAGCCGCACCAGCTCCTGCCCCAAGCGCCCGGTCCTTGGCCCCGGCTGCACCCACCCCACAGACTGCACCTTCATCACCACCAGCAGCACCTGCAGTGCCGTCAGCACCACCAACAGTGCCCCAGCCTTACTCGCCCGTGGCTCTGCCTGGTGTGCCACAAGTGGTGGAGCATGTGACGGTCACATCTGTGGAGGAGCTGAGGGCCCTGGTCGCACGCATCATGTCAGACATGGGAGCGCCCGACAGTCAGGCCAGGCCACATACAGGTCAGACTGAGCAGGGTTCAGTCAGGCATGCGGGCACTGGGATCGCCCCGTCTGATGTGATCCGTCTCATGAATGGCGGCATCCCGCTGGTGGCTCTCACGTTACACCGGGCCAAGTTCCAGAGGTCGAATGTGAGACAATCACCGGGCACGCCCACAGATGGCCCACCAGCAGCCGACCAGGACGTACTGCTACAGCTGCCAGTGCAGCCTGTGGTGGGGATCTCCATCTGCTGGTCTGCTGCCAAGGCTGGTGGGGGTGCAAGCACGCACAGTGCTGCGTCACTCGTTGGGGGTGGCACTCCACCGAAGGTGTACACAGCCCACATCCCCCTTCAGCCCCCCCCACCCCCTGAACACCACGTGATGAGAGGGGCCCCTGTGGGGCCTGTGCACCTGGAGCAACGGGCTGGGTTTGCAGAGCTCCTGCCTCTGCTGACAAGCCCACATGTGACCAAGGCAGTGCTGAATGCCAAGGCGTGGCACCGGGTGGCTCTGGCGCTGAGCCGGCCAGCTGGGCAGAGCGCAGATGCACAAGCAGTCAGCACTGCCGTCAACTTGTGGGACACGCTGATGGCCGCGTACGTCCTGAACCCTGGTGCGTCGGACTTGCTTCATGGATTTTGCACGCTACAGTGTGTGCATGCAGCATGTGCCATGCATAGTGGTCGCATGGTGGTCCCTAGTTGTGCCACCTGGATTTTGGCCTGCTGGTCGGCACACCGGTTGCCTTTGCACTATGCTGTTCAGACATGCATGTGGGGTGCAGTGTCAGGGTTTGGATCAGTCAGGACAGGCTGAACCTTCCCTATGTGAATGCAACCTGTCGAAGACTTGAGCCACCCCTGCCTTGGCGCGCCGCAACCCTGTCCTCCTTGTTGGCCGCAGACAACGCACATGAGGAGCTGGGCAAGCTGGCACCCAGGCAAGGCGTGCTGCCTGCTGCCGAGCTACAGGCCACCATCCCAGCCAACCAGGAAGCTGAGCGGAGCATGGCGGCAGAGGCCCTGCAGGTGCTGCAGCTGGGGTACTCCCTGCGGGCCCAGGTGGCTGCAGAGCTGCCAACAAACGCAAAGGAGCTGCTGCTGCTGACGGAGCTGCCTCTGCAGGTGGGGTGGTGGTTTACGTGCACATCAGCTGCAGCTGAAGCTATGGGTGGGGTGCAGATTTGATATGCACATCATGCAGGGGACTGGCAATCGTTACCAGTTTTGTGACTGAAGGGCAGGGGACCCGCACATTCCTGAACCTCAAACCCAGAGTAAACCCCAGCCCTCATCCTTACCTACCCTCCGAAGACACCCACAACCTTCTGCAGGAGCTTGTGACCGCAGCCGTGAAGGTCATGCATGACCTGCAAGTGCCAGCAGGACACTGCCCTACTCCCACCCCATTCGTTGCCTGATGTATCGCTCACCTGCTTGCCGCTGCACATTCAGCCATATGATACCTAGATCTCTTTCTCCCAATTTTCCTCGTACAGGCTGTGATGGCGGGCATGGAGGCGTGCGGCGTGCTGGTCAACACAGACACCCTGGCATCCCTGCGGGCTGAGGTGGACCAGAAGCTGCGGCAGGTGCGCCCTGCCTTCAACACCCACCACGTGCATCTTTGCAACGCTGAGAGTTCATGAACAGCATGCGGCGTTTCAGCAGCAGGCATTCAGACTGTGGACGTGGTGCAAAGCGCCATGAGCTTCTCAGAACCGCACACATCATTGTTGACGAGTTTGTGCGGGCAAATGGTTTTGGTGGGATGGCGACCATACTGGGACACCCAACGCCGGTCCTGTGCATATGGGCAAATAGACAACTTAGTGCTGACCACAGACCCTGGTGTTCATCCACGCTATGCTCCCGTTTCTGAGTTGTGGGCTGCTGCTTGAATACCCTGTGCAGATCGAGGACAAAGCGCTGGCGCTGCCAGATGTGCCACCAGCTCTTGCCATTTCATCCTTGTCCTCTCCAAAGGATCTATCAGAGGTGTGCGGTTGACGTGCATGATGCTACAGGTCTCGGCCCTGAGACCTGCTGCTTTATTTGTCCATGCTTGTTTGCCCTGCCTCGCTACCATGATGTGCACCCGCTCATCCAGCTTGTGCATGCCACCTGGCTGTGCCCAGGTGCTCTTTGGGCTGCTGAAGCTGCCAACAAAGGGAATCAAGAAGAACGCAAACGGATACTCCACTGATGGGCAAACGCTGGAGAACCTGCGAGGGCAGCACGACCTGGTGGGGCTGGTGGACGACTACAGGTAAAGGCTCCGGGCATCAGGGCTTAGGTTGGTGATGTTTGGGGCTGGTATGTGCCTAGGGCTGCACCACGATAACGCACGTTGTGCTGCTCTCATGCATCACGTCACCCTCGGTTGCGATGCCACTTGTTTGGACCACAGCTTAATCGAGTGAGCATATCAGTACCTAATGATGTGCGCTGCTAGCTGAGGCTTCACCAATCACATCATCAACCGCTGTTCCATTACACTGGTGTTGCAGGTCGACCAAGAACCTGTGCCCTATTCTAGACCAGCTGGTGGAGTGTGCTAACCTTGAACCTGATGGTCGGGTGCGCCCCACCTTCGTTCAGGTGAGGGGTGGGGGTACATCCATTGTGCATGTACAGGACATGTGGGTAGCCTGGTGTTCGGGAGTGGTGTGGGTGGCCTGCGGGGATGGGGGTGGTCATGGAGGTAAGTGCTCAGGATTCACTCCTCCAAAGGCCGCTGCTGGCTACAAGGGTCAGGGTATCGTGAGTATCCTCATGACTGCCGTACGAACACCACCAGGCACCGATCGATGGAAAGTAAAGTGTTGAACTGCCATCTGTGCTTCGCCCCCTGTCATGCAGATTGGTGCAGCCACAGGCCGCCTGTCATGCCGGGACCCAAACTTGCAAGGCGTCTCTGGCGGTGACCTCAGGTGTGGAGCTCTTCTGTGCAGACTGCCTCTTGGTGTCCAATGACAATCACGGCAGGCAGTGTGCTTGGGGGCTGCGGGGTCTAGAGGTTGTTGTGACTGTGCATGAGCTCCGTGGCTTGGGTGTGCGTGTGTGTTGAAACAGAAACGAAGGTGTGTATCTTGTTCTGATCCATCTGATGCTGTGATGGTGCACTGCTGAGGTGCGGGGTCAGGGTGCCGGTTTCAAAGTTTGGATCCTGTGCCGCCTGTCTATGATGTGCCTGGTCTTCGTTGCACCATCCGCTTGCTGTGCGTCCTTGCTGCTGCATGCTGCTGCAGGCGCGCCTTTATTGCTCAGCGAGGGTGGACCCTGCTGTCTGCAGACTACTCCCAGGTTGAGCTGCGTATCCTGGCCCACCTGAGCCAGGTGGGTCCAGGGTTACATCAGGGCGTCATGGTTGCAAGGTGTTAGGGTATGAGGTTACACCTGACCGTCCCTTGAAAGTCAGGCTAGCGACGGTCAGGCCGGGTCAGTGCAGTTGGTACAGGGCACATGGGCTACATTCCAACCCTGAACCATAAATCGTTGAGGGCTAAGGGATCAGGTTTGGACCTTACAAAAGCAACCCCTGTGGTTATCTCATGCAACGGAATGTGTTTGGGCATCCATGGGCGAGACCTTGTAGCCTTTTATCATACAGCGCCATGACGCCTTGGAGCTTCCTGGCTCTTAGCTGTGGCACTTGGAGGTTGTTTAGGCTGTGCAGCTGACTTGGCGGTCTCTCTGGGCTGTGGCACTGCAGGAGAAGGTGCTGGTGGATGCGTTTGTGCGCGGGGAGGATGTGCACAGCTCCACCGCAATGCGGCTGTTCAACCGCGCCAGCCCTGCAGAGGTAACTCATGTGAAGTTTGTTGACACTGGTTGAGAACTCTTCTGGCAGCTGCTCTGTGTGTTGATGCGTGGCCTGTCCATTGGCTGTGTGTGGTGGGTTCGGGTCACTTGTAAGGGGGTTTCCGCCTGATGCAGTGGCTCTGGCCATGCACCCGCCTGAACCTTGAGTCCAACGGGGCACTCTGAACTGAAACCCTGTACTGCTTTGTGATGTGAAGGTATCCATGGGCATGTGTATGCGCCACTAACGGCAGCTCACGTCCCATCTCTTCCAGGCACCTGCGATGAGGTGCTATCAATATTGTACCACACGTTCACACCACATTGTATGTTTGTATCACGCTTGGTGGTTGAGTGTCACGTGCTTGGGTGTTGCGTGCAGGTGTCCAAGAGCGAGCGCGCGGCCGCCAAGACCATCAACTTTGGCATTGTGTGAGTGGTGCTGAAGAGGCACACGCAATCTGGCAGATGGCAGTGAATCTAGTGATGCTGGCTGCTAGTGCTAGTGGTACCGCTTGGGGCGTGCACTGGGGCATTCTTCACCAGGGACCAGCACCCGGCTCCACTTCTTGTCCTATATTTTGTAGTCCTGTCATCATAGATTGGGATGAAGCAGCTGGCCTGGAGCGATGTGTTCCTGCTGCAAGTCATGGAATGTGTTTCTTCCTGCTGCAAGTCATGGGACATGTGCCCTGCCTGCACCGCCCTCAGGTATGGCATGGGCGCATCACTGCTGGCCAACAAGACCGGGATGACCCACAAGGAGGCGTTGGGCTTCATTGAGGTCAGGAGCCATTGCCTGCCTCTCCTGCCATATGTTTCATCAGCTGCCTCCTTGCCCCGCAGCTGCGTGTTGCCCAGCGCGTGATGTGCACAGATGTAGGCGTGCACGACGGCAGGCTGCTCTGGTGTATGTAGGGTGCTTGCTGGGCTTTCCCCTGAGGTCAACCCTCCAAGCAGCATGCATGAAAGGGCTCAAATGACTGCGGGGGTATGCTTGTATGCTGGGCGGCATCTCCCCTGCTGGCAGCCTGTCCAGTGAGAACTGTGCGCATGCTGTGATCTGCTGGCAGGAGTTTTACCGACAGCTGCCAGGTGTTGGGTCGTACATGGAGCGGCAGCGGACGCTTGCAGTCACTCGGGGCTACACCGAGACCCTTTTTGGGCGGCGGTACGTGGTGGAGTGCGTCCAAATGACCCCCAACTGTGTTGCCTGCTACTCCAGCAGCACGTATTTTCACCGGATGCTCTTCACCACCTCGGCAGCTGCACTGGTGCCGCTGCACTGTGATGATGGCATCTGGTTCATCATGCCTTGGTACAAGGCTGCTTTGCAGGGCTTGTTACTATCACTCATGGTGCTGATACTACTAGTAGTCTAGTACTACTAAACTTTTGCTACTCCTACTGTTTTTGAGCGGTCTGCTGCTCTTCTGATGTCGCGCATGCTCGCCTGAATGCGCAGGCGCCACTTTGCGTTCACATGCCCAGCGCTGCAGGCGCTGAAGGGTTGCAACCCCTCGGGTGTCACCACCTCAGTAAGCATCTCTTCCAGCAGACCCCACGACCTGCAACCTTGCTGCTGCAACTCTGTGTCCGTAGCTCTGTAGCTCTGCCCCTATACCTAGCCCTTGTAGCCTGACTTGCTTGGGAGACTTGGGGCAACGGCCACGGATATCATGCCTGGGTACGAAGGATTGGCTCGTGGGGAAACGATCCCTGCCGCTGGCCCCACCCCCTTCTTTCCAGCTGGCCCCACCCCCTGCTTTCTGTCCTTTCCACCCTCTGTTTTACGTCTTCTCCTACCTCCCTGCATGCAGGTGACTGAGCTTGCGGCCAAGTACCCAGCGGATTCTGCAGCTCTAAGGTCTGCTGGCAACGCTCCGATCCAGGTGAGCAACAAACAGACAGACAAACAGACAAACAGAAAACCAGAAAACAGACAAACAACAGGACCGAGGGGAGCAGCATGCTCACGGCTGCATTTGGACCACCATTCTCACATTGGTCCATGAACCCTGCTGCTGCATTCCGCAAGCTGGGTTTTACTGCCGTGCGTGTGGAGTGTTTAGTGCCTTCTGTTCGCCAGCAGGCACTACCCAACCATTGGCATGTGGTGGCGAAGCTGCAGCGGTGGCTGTTGGGGGTGGCATGACAGCAGCTACGGCTCACGCAAGGAGTGGTTTGATGGCCATGGTGCTAAGTGTTGCCGTGGTGATGAACGTAAGTGTTGCCCTGTTGCGTGTTGCATATGCGCAGGGCACTGGCGCAGACCTAATCAAGCGTGCCATGGTGGGGCTGGCACAAGCACTGGCGGCGGAGCAGGCTGCCTCCCGCCTGTTGCTGACCGTGCATGACGAGGTGGTGCTTGAGGTGGGTGCAGTTGCATAGTGCGGCTCTGAATTCAGGCATAGTGCGGCTCTGAAGTCAGGCGTTGGTGGTCCGTTTGTAAGTCATCAGCCAGCACTGAGCTGGCCACACTGAGCTGGCCATACTGAGAGTGGGTGCCGGGAATGGCCGCATGCAAGACAGCATGGAGGGTGAGGCGTGGGGTGGGGCGGTGTGGCAGGGGGCGGGGATGCATGGTGGTGTCGCGTGAGTGTGTGTGTGTGTGGGCGTTGGGGTAGGTCTTAGGACCTCCGGGTTGGAGTCCCTTGTCTTCTGCACACACATCGTGAAGTGACTTGCATGGCAGACACTTGCACGTGGTTTTACCTGCTCACTGTATTGCATGCGGCATGTCGCATGTGCTGTCGCAGCTGCTCGCTCCTATGCACTACCCATGGCTGAGGGAACGTGTGTGTGGTGCACGTGCTTAACTGTGTGTTCACACACAGGTGGCCCCTGGGGAAAGCGCGGCTGTACGCGAGGTTGTGCAACGCGTGATGTCTGGTGCAGATGGGGGCCTCATGACTGTCCCATTGGATGTTAATATTGAGGAGGGGGAGACATGGGGCGACATGCAGTAATGATAAGGTCTTCAGGTATGGCATGCACAGTCGCTCCATTGTTGTTGCACCAAGCCATACTACTCGATGGTGTATGTTCATGGATGGGAGTATGAGAGTGTGTAGCTACCGCCCCAGCTTCAGATGCTGGGTGTACACGCACTGCTGTGTGGCGTGGCTGTGAGGGGATGGGTGTGGTTTATATGAGGGGCATTGCGTAGGCTTACATGATGGTGTGATGAAGAGTTGACCAGCACAAGGCAGCACGTGGCCGCACACCCATGCCCATGTAAGCTCCAGTATCTTGCTGTATCTCAAGAAAGATTGCGGGCGACACATGGCAACCTGTAACAGCAGCCCAGCATGTTCGACGAGGGCGGACAGCGTGCATCAATTAACAGCGTCAGCCAGTGTGCATGACAGGTACCCAATGAACGAACCCAACAGGATATATCCAATAAACAAACAAACAGGAACCATTAGAGTGTACATGAACACAGTAGCACACACAGCAGGCCTTAATCGTCAAAACCCTGTCCACACCGCTCGCTTCAACCTCACTCCATTCCTCCCAATAAGCGGGTACTTCACTCAGTGCCGCATGCAACCACAATGAGAACTAATTTTAGTTGGACACGCGATATACCAATACGTTTCAGTGCTTGCCGTTGGTGTATACCTGCTTTGGGTGGGCAAGGTATCGTTCATGTGATAGTGCTCGCCGCATCCACCCATTGCTTGGAGTTTGACACTGCTACGCTGCAAGCCAGGCTCAAACGCAAGCAAGCTCCTTGCACATGCTGAGACATACGAAGATACAATACGTCCAGACATCGCTGATGCCATGCCGATGGCCGGTGATGATGAGGCTGCTACCTGCCAGTGCGGTTGGCTAACACGGTGACCGATGCTGGCGTGAACTGCGCAGATGACTTGTTGTAACCAACCACAGGCATGCTGTAACCTGTGTACAGGTTGCTGGCCAACACAGCCAAGTCTGCCTGGGAGTACATATTGATTGCACCATTCACTGCCACGTTCTGCAGCGCCTGCGATTGCTGCACCAGGTTGCTAACTGCAGCATTCACAGCGGCGTCAAACAGCCCATGGTCTTGGTTCTGGTAGTTGGTGGCATTGAGGACCTGCAGCTGTTTCTGAAGGATCGCGTTCATGGTGTCTTGATACAAGATGGCCGCGTCCAGGACTGTTAAGGAAGGGGAGTAAGATCCTGTGAGCGCACGCAGCAGTACGGCATGAGCACCTAGCTGCATCAAGTCGTGTGATGGCCGAGAGAGACAAGAACACCAACGTGCTTCCAGTTGTCTGCTGTTTGATACTTATCCCTGGCCCTGTAACAGAGCCACAGCAAGTAATGCATGTGTCATACTGCTCATACATACATGCATGGCCATCAGGCACTAGGGTGCTGTCATCCCAGCGGTGCTGTCATCCCAGTGCCTTTGTTTGTTTAATGCTTACCAAAGGAAAAGATGGCTGCAGACACGACGCCTGAAATGATGAGTGTGAACACCCAAGCAAACGCGGTCTTGAGAAACAGGTGCCAATTGGTTCCATGCCGCATGCCCTGCAGGCAGGTGTACAGCGCTGACATGATTGCACACCAGGTATGATGGTGCCACCAGCAAATAGTGCATCCTTGGCCACTCAAGCAGTGCGTGCTCGTCGTAAAGCATGATCGCAGACCAGCATCTGCCTGCATGCCCGTCAACTCCAACTGCACACAAAGCAGGCTCTAATACGGTAAGCTACAGCCATATGTTCATGCTACAAGAGCTTCAGGCCTGACCCGCACCTCCACAACGCCCACGCCGATCTCAGCGCCAACGATGCAGTGTGTGGTGGAGATTGGCAGGCCGTACACTGATGCAACTGACACAGTCAAGGCAGTCGCCAGCTCAGCGCAGTAGCCACGCGCAGGCGTCATCTTGGCCTGCATGCAGTGGGCGGGTTTGAACATGCCGTGCGCTCATCGCTAGCTGCCGTGCTGGTCAGTGTGTCATTGAGTAACAGGCAGCAGGATTGATGCCGCATGCGCAGTGGCGCGGTGCTTGGGCCCTGAATGGTTAAAAGTTTCGGTCAACCTCACACAGCATGGTCAACAAACAAAACAAACAAAACAAAGAAACACAACCACGCCCACTAACACGGCAGGCGTGGATTATCATGAGGAGAGGCCGCAGAACAACCCCACAGTTCTCCAGGAGACGCAGAGGGCCCTCACCAGGTGGCAACAGCATGGTCACCAACAACCACACAGTGATATGTGAGGATGCGGAATGATTGTACCGCCCGAGCTAAGCAACTCACCATCTTCACGCCCAGCACCTTGATGATGTTGTAGCCGTACGTCGCCAGCCCAGTCACAACACCAGCACCGCCTAAGGCAAGGATCCAGATGGGGGTGGCAGCCACAGCAGCCACATTGTAGTGTTGGTAGGTGTACCAGATGCCAGCCATGGGGCCCGTCGAGTTTGCCACATCGTTTGAGCCGTGCGCGAAGGATACGCAGCAGGAGGAGAAGACCTGAAGGTACTTGTATACTGACTCTGTTTTGGGGTCAAACACCTCAGCACTCTGGTGCATGTTGGCCACTGCCTCGTCCTTGTGTATGTCCTCGTGCACGTCCACTGCACGCAGAGCAAGAACAACAACAATAATAGTAACACATCCTGAAGGCATTGTCATCACTATTATTATCCTGAAGGCCTCGCCTGAAGGCACATAAAAACCAATCCAAGGCACTTGGTGGTACACGGATAGATGTTCACGCCAGCCAGCCAGCAGCAGAGTACGGTAGTGGGTATGTAGCAGAGTGAAGGGGCCCATCGCACAAGCAATGAAAGGCATGCTTTGGCGAACGGATGTGAGGTTGGTTGGCAGCAGCAGCAGCAGCAGCAGCAGGGGATTGGTCATGTCAGTTGCATAGGTAGTCGCAGCTGTCGCACAACAACCATACATCATGGGGCAACTCAGCGCTCGAGGCTGAGCGCACCTGTCAGGCTGTACACCAGCTGCTTGCGCACACGATCGAACACGCCCATCACACCGGTGCGTGGTTTGGATCTCTGACAATACGCTGCTGCGTCTTTCCCCATGTCAACCTCAACCTCCAGTTGGCATGTGACATGTTTTGCAGCCTCTTGCTCATTGCGAGCATGCCGGCGCTTGAGCAGGACGATAGCAGGGATCGACCCAAGCGTGCTGCATGGCAAATGCAACAGAATCCCAGCAGCAGCAGAGGGTTTTATGCTGTGCGGCGTGCGGGTGGGTGTGGGTGTGGGTTGGGTGGTGGAGCTGTGACACGGTTTTGGGAGCATGAGTGAGTGGGCACCTCCAGCTGTGGCTGGGGCCCGTGGCGCGTTCAACTTCTGCATGCCAGCACACGTGTTGCGCAGGCCACACTAATCAGGCACCTAGTGCCTTCCCATAGTGCCTTCATCACGTATGACACCATCCTGCCAATTAGAATGAGCACTCACAAGCCACATGACACGACCGCAGCCACCCAGGCTGCCTTGTTGTTGCTCCACGCAAGCCTGTTGCTGGCGCCCTTATAAAGCACAAAGAAGACGTTGATGAAGATGGTGATGAACACTAAGGGAGGCAGTGCCCAGAACGCAAGGGCTGTGGAGTTGTCACGCCGCAGCACCTGCATGGGGAGTACAATGGCTCAAGCCCAACTTAGATGGGTTTGAGGTCCAGGGTTGGGGCTGAACCCTGGACATGGCCGCAATGTTGACAGGCAGTTGATATATGCGAGAGGAACACGAAAGAACATATCACACCACATGAAAAGCAGAGACACCACATGAAAGGCATGAGAAGCGAGGACAGCAGTCGTATGTATGCTTGCAATGCTATGGTACATGCACTACTGCACACTATGGGAACCGCACTGTGCAATGCACACGTTCCTGCGCACACCATCACACTATGAGCAACACATACACTGAACCTACCAGAGTCCTGTTGAGCAGGAACAGCAAGGCGCTGGCGATGGCAGCACAGAGAGGGGACGCAAACCATGAGATGACCACGGTGACCAGTCCTTTGCGGTACGGGAACTCGTTTGTGGGCTCATTCCACACGATGGCATTGCCACCACCATACACAAGGCCGAACCCGATCAACGCGCCGACTGCACCAAGTACACCGGAAACAAAAACACAGAACAAATCGATCGCACAAATGAGTGAAGTCAGCTGTTGCTTTCGTGCAAGGCAACACAATGCAACCCACTGGCTGTCAGCATCCACAGATCGCTGCAGAGCAGGTGAAACTTTCTGGCCCAAGAACCCAGCCCTAAGCCCTGATACCTAAGCCCTGACTTGTGCTGTGAAGCAACCTCAACCCTTACTGGTGCTGTGTGTGGTGGACACGGCGAACTCAAGGTACGTGGCGGTGGTGACCCACAACCAGGCTGAGATGAGTGCACACAACATGCCGTAAGCGAACACCTCTGGATACTGCTGGAAGTAGGCGGGGTCTGTGATCGCGCCAGCAACTGCAGGGCGAAGAACGCACCATCCAAGCTGTCCATTGCATCATAGCCTTCACAGGAAACCATGTACCGCATGACATGTGTGAGTTTGGATGCGCGTGCGCAGCAGTTGCCTCTAGAAAGAACCTTTGTTGTTTGTGAGGCTCTTTTGAAGGGTAGCTGGAAGGGTGGAACTATGGAATGCTGCCTGCTGGAACAGAGCACGACTGTACGCAGCACTCAGCACCTGCTGCCCCACACACCTGTCTTGGTCACCTGCCCGCCCAGGGCCACAGCTCCAACAAACTCAAAGATGGATGCGATCTGCACAGAACATGTGATGCGTGGTGAACTTCACGCTTGACCCCATGTGGTGATGTGTACTACAGCAGGTACCCTAATCCCTAAACCTCAAACCCTAAAACCCTAAACCCTGAACCCAAACTGAAAATGTTATTAAATACACAGCATATCACAGATGTTTCTGCATGTGGCGCCTGACAATCCCGAACTGAGCAGCATGAGCTGTGCCTCCTGCCCAGCCATGCCTTGCCCTCCATCTAGCTCACTCACAATGCACGCCTGCCACAGTGTGATTGTCTTGGCTCCAACAGCTTCATGAGTCAGCATGATTGTTGCGTGCGCTTTTAGTGTTTGCATTGTTCAGTTTAGTGCAGCAAGCACACAAGAGCCATGATGCAAGCTTGAGACCAGAAGGAGATCATCACATCGCACTACTGGTCGAGTAAGCTGTTGATGGAAGCACACTCACTGGTGCCAAAGCTGTTGGCCACATCGTTCGCGCCAATGGCCCATGCCCTGCACAGCATGCAAAGCGCACGGCCAGGGTGTGGTTTGCATGGTCAAAGCATGCAAATCGCATGCCCCGCAGCACAGCATGCAAAGCGCATGGCCAAGGTGCATGATGGCCAAGGTTGGTGCACTGAGGAATGACGCACATGGCAAAGCTCATCACGGCTCCGAGCACAACTGTGCGCACATAAAACGACGATGCAGCAGCAGGTGCAAATGCTCAGAAGGGGACTTAACCCTGTACGACAATGTGGTCCAGCCTCGTTTTAATACACTGTTATGCCAAACGCTGTCTAGAATGCGCAACATTCATGTTCTGGCAGCACACCAGCAAGAATGTGATCGGCTATATATTCCGGCCCGACAGCAGCCTATCCCCAGCCAAGTCACAAGAGCTCACCAAGCCATGCGTAGCTTGTCCATGGTCCGTCGCGCTGCACACTCTGGAACGACGCACTGAGGGCTAAGTCAGGGGCTCCTAGAGGCAGCACCATCGGTACTAATCCAGCGTACTGGTATACACAACATAAGTGCGTGATAGTGGCATCGGCGCTTGAGCTGGCACACAATTTGTCACAACCCTAAACCCTGGTCAGTCAAATACTCGTGGGACGCTCGCCTATCACAAACACCACATGCAGTAGCACCATGCTTTCTGAATTGCATGTACAGTGTGACCTGGCTGTGCTAGTGCGGGCAGGTGTACCGAGCTCACATGAACAACAGTGAAGAAGACTCAAGCCAGCACTGCAGGTAACCCTTGAGGGAAGATAAGAGACTAGCCACCAAGCCAAGGCAGAGGTTCATGCCCCCACGTGGGACCACCATTATCATAACATGTTCTGTCATGGCCGCGGCATGCCAAGGTGTAAATATCAGGCTGTAGTACAGAAACAACCAGTTTAAGGCATTGCAGCTCATGATGCCGTCAAATACCGAAATACGGTATGCAATGACATGTGGCTCGTGTTTAGCTCCAACTACACCCTACAGTGTGCGCATCACTCTCAAACACTCACGCACGCTCGTGTGGCACGCCTCGCATGACACACCCAACCATCGACAGCCAGCCTGAATCACGGTTGTACAGTCATCCATCCACCATGGCAGATGGATCGTTCAAGCCCCTGAATTGTGCCGGCACATGTCACCGGCTGTCAGTGATGTTGGCCAGCACCGAGATGGAGGCAGGTGTGAAGCGTGCCGAGCTTTTGTTATACCCGACAACAGGCAGTGTGTTCGCTGTGTAGACGTTCGCCGCCAAAGTGACTAGGTCTGACATGCTGTACATGTTTGTCTGGCCGTACTTTGGGTAGTTCTGAAGGTTGTTGGACTGTTGCAACAGGTTGTTGACCGCCGCGTCCACTGCTGGGTTGAAGAGGCCAAGGATCTGGTTTCTGTGGTTTGTGGTGTTGATCACCTTGAGCTGGTTTTGAATGATCGCGTGCATCGTGTCCTGATACAGCACCACAGTATCCAGCCCTGTCAAGGACGGGGCGTAAACACCTGCAAGCAACATGGACACACCAGCGTATTCTGTTTGTGCCCCAGGTGTCAGTGGCCATGCCAAGGGCACTACCAGACACGCCCTTAGCCTGAACGGCTGGGAGCACAGGACTACAACAAGCGCAAGGCATTGCCAATGGACCCTGCCGAGCGGAGCACTCACCGAACGCAAACAAGCCTGCTGATACAAACCCAGCAACGACCAGTGTGAGGACCCAGGCACAGAATGTTTTGAGGAACAGAAGCCAGTTGGTCCCGTGGCGCACGCCCTGCGACAACAAGGCAGGGGGCACTGTCAGTTGCCATTGAGGCCAACCTGAACGCAACTTCAGTGCTGCATGATCAGGGAGCTGCTCATTAATAGTAACATAAAGCACCCTGTCCTCATGACCATCTCATGGTAGGAGGTTTGTCCTGCCCATTCATGCGGCAGTTACTGACTGTTCAAGAAGCGACAGTAATGGTGAGACATGTGCAGCTTGCCCATCCTGCATCCCACTCCATGATCACACTGAACACGCACCTCTGCAATACCCACACCAATCTCAGCACCCATGATGCAGTGTGTGGTTGAGACAGGCAGGCCGTACACAGTGGCCACAGATAAAGTGAGCGCCACGGCCAGCTCAGCACAGTAGCCGCGCGCAGGAGTCATCTTGGCCTGCAGTCGGTAGTTGGTGCCATCACTGTACAGTGGGGAGCCGCTCAAATGCTCATCTAATGCCGTAATGGCCAAGATGACTGTTTGGATATGATGGCCAAGATGGCTGCCTGGACAGAGACTGCTGTGTTTGATGCATCCTACCTGCACATGGGTCCCTTGCGCGCTCTTGTGCACACATGTGTGAGCGTGCATACAGAATTTGTGGAGGTGCATGCGTGCGCATTACTATGCAGACAACAGCACAGCCCCTCAGTTCTCAGCTAAGCCTTGAGACAGATGGCTCACCAGCTTCACGCCAAGGACTTTGACAATGTTATAGCCATAGGTGGACAGGCCAGTCGCAAGGCCAGCACCACCCAAGGCCAAGATCCACTTTGGGGTGGCAGCAACGGAGGCAACATTGTACTCCCGGTACGTATACCAGATGCCTGACATAGGCCCTGTGGCATTGGCCACATCATTTGAGCCGTGTGCAAAGGAGACGCAGCAGGCCGAGAAGACCTGAAGGTACTTGTAGACTGATTCCGCCTTGGGGTCGAAAACCTCAGCGCTCTGGTGCATGCTGGCCACTGCCTCATCCTTCTCCAGTGCCTCGTGCACGTTCACTGCAGACGAGGAAGCATCAGCAGCACTGCAGGTGGCTCTACTTTCAAGTGCCAGGCCTCCCGCTATTACTACATATGTACAGGAATGGATGCATAACAGCAATGGATTGAACATGTACGCCACATGTATGACAGAGCTGGCAGTAAGGCCGGCATGCATGTACCCGTCATGGGGTAGGGAAGACGCCTCTTGACCTGCGCGCATGTTTAGCCCGCAGCATGCAGGTATAGACCTCAGCTGCTTGAAAATGAAGGCAGTAAACGACAACAGAGCATCACGGCATCAGTGGTCCTGCGCTGCAACAGCCAACAGGGGCGGACTAGCACTGCATGTGCTGCACAAGAGAGCTCAGCAGTACCCTGGTGAGTGGCACAGGGCTCACCTTGTCACACACACCCATCACACCCGACCGTGGCTGCTCCATCAGCTCAAAGCTGTTTTTGATGTCCACCACCTCTGCTTCTGGCTTCACACCCTCTGCTGCCCGAGCGTGCGCCGCCTGCTGGTCGTTTGCATGCTTGCGCTTCAGGATCATCAGCACAGGGATTGAGAGCACGGTGCAGCCGCATGACACCACAGCAGCCACCCAGGCGGCCTTGTTCTCATCCCACTTCAGCTCGTTCTTGGCGCCCTTATACAGCACAAAGAACATGTTGATGAAGATGGTGATGAACACTAAGGGAGGCAGTGCCCAGAATGCAAGGACCGTCGCGTTGTTGCGCCGCAGCACCTGCAATGGTAGGTCAGAGGAGGCACGCAGGAATCAACCCAAATACAACGCAGTCCGTTGCGGTGCATCAGCGCCTATGCGCAGCCTGCAGCACGGCCAGACGCATGAGGTTGTTTCCCTCATTAGCACCTCCAGCAAGTACCCTTCATCCTGCTGTAACCAAGGCATCAGCTCACTGAATTACACCTACCAAGGTCCTGTTGAGAAGGAACAGCACAGCACTTGCGATGGCAGCACAGATGGGGGAAGCAAACCAGGAGATGATCACAGTTACAACACCTGCACCATGGTGTGTTGCACAGGATGATCAATGCCAGTAATGGAGCCACTGTCCGCATTCTTAGTTCGTATACATCATATGGGCCCGTATGCACAGAGCAAAATGCTGAGGCAGCTTCTTTTATTGTTGTTTATGAGTTCACGACTGCTGGACCAGCCTCAATTGCAGCCCAACCAATGATGAGTGCACGCTCAACCTTCCAGGGAAGCAGGCCACTGATACAGGCACACGGCTGAGATTGTGGCCTACCAGTGCATGCCCACCTTTCCTGTAAGGGAAGTCCTCGCTGGGTTCATCCCAAACAACGGCAGAATTACCTCCATACACAAGGCCGAACCCAATGACGGCACCGACTGCAGCACATGTTCAGCACGTGCAAACAAACATGAGCAGACACCAGTGGTGTAGGCTTCAGCAGTGACCAAATCCATGTGCCAGGCGCAGGCAGCCAGCAGAGTTTAGAGCACAGCGACCGAGGTTGAGCTCGCATCACTGCTGGCACTCACCAATACTGTGTGTGGAGCTAACGGCAAGCTCCAGGTAGGTCGCGATGACCAGCCACAGAAATGCTGAGATGAGTGCACACAGCATGCCGTACGCGAACACCTCCGGGTACTGTTGGTACACTTCTGGTGCTGTGATGGATTCTGCCACGGTCTTTGTCACCGACCCTCCCAAAGCCACAGCGCCCACAAATTCAAAGACAGCCGCGATCTGCACGCACATGTGTGCATGGCAGACATTGTGTGGCAGGGCGCGGTGTCTCGTCGCAAGGTATATACCGTACCAGACCATTGCACTCCCAGAGGATCAACTGATGCTGACTGGGTGGTTTGATGCTGGAAGTACAGCTGGCTTCAGGAGGTGCAGCAACCCACGCAATGTCCAGGAAACACGCATGGATGGTTTGCTGCCTGTCGCACTAAGCTGCTCACAGGACCACCACTCACGATGCATGCCTGCCACAGTGTGAGGGTCTTGGCACCGACAGCTGCATGCAGGTAGAGTGTTGGCAAGTTAGCACATACATACTGACGTATGCGCCACAACCTTCAGCACACACACACTAGCAGGGTTGTGACAAGCTCAAGCATATTCGCTTCACATTCTATGTATCATCTTACTACAGAAGCGTATGCGCACGCCTCAGCTGACTGAAACTGCAACTCACTGTTGCCAAAACTGTTGGCAAAATCGTTCGCGCCGATGCCCCATGCCCTACATGGCACACCACCAGCAATGAAGTTGTTTTAAAAGCGCCTTGTGCAGAAAGAGCCAAGCAAGTAGCCCTATAGTCTGGACCAGGCCAGCCAGTGCATACACAATGCGTGGTACTTACATGGCGTAGCAGAACAGAGCACCCATCACCACTGCGCGCAGGCCGGTGCCAGGAAGTGCTGTTCAATACTCGTGAGTTAAATGTTCCAGATGCTAGTGTAGCGGGAGACAGGAGGCACACTTGAATGTGCTGTGCTGCATTGCATGTATGCACTGTGGCCATGCAAGCCCGTTCATGCATGAGTTCATGGTGATAAAGGTCGTCCTGAAGGGGGCTGAGTAGCGCTGCATTGATATCCTATGCGTCCCGACAACAGGAACGTCCGCCATTCGCGCTGCTGAATGAGGGTGTAAGGTTGAGAAAGCCCCACTCTGCGTGCGCTACCTACCCATCCATTCGTATGCAGCCCATGGGCCTTGTCTCGTAGTCACGTTGAAGTTTGCTGCCAAGGTTAGGTCCTGAGGCCCAACAGGAATCACCATCGCTCCTTAAACTTCACCGCAGCTAATCTTGACACAACACAGTTCGCCCAATGTTCCTCAACATCTGCAACATTCTCCTTCTCCACAGTTGATTCCCTCCTTCATTTCACCAAAGCCATTCCCCATAATAGTAATACATGGTTCTAACAAATAATATCACTGGCGTGCTTGAAGAATGTGGCCACCCAGCCGTAAGGCCCTAGGCCCTAAGACGCCTGACACTTCCAAGTTCGTGTAGATGGCTCGATGCCGATGGTGTGAACAGGTGAAGATGCATGAGCCAGCATACGCCGAGAGTGCCACTGTCTGGGGCGTACTGCCCATGGTGTCGCATAAAGAGCGAGCGTGTACTGTGAGCATCTGTGTAAATCCTATCCTCCACGATGCAGCAGACGAAGCAGCCGTGCCAGCCATTCTTCAGCGCATGTTGCCTTCCATGCAAGCGGCTGCAACAGCTCGGCTGTCGTCCAGGGCAATCTGTGTTGCTACTCCTGTGAGTTGCGTGGGCACTTGTTGGAGGTGCCGTGCCTTGCCCACATCATCAGGCAGGTGTGCCCAGCAGTGGAAGCAGAAGCGCGTGTGGCACATGTAGCAGCGCACCAGGTTGTCATCCCCCTCCTTGACTGCATGTATGCGGCAATAAAGGTTTGAAGTGTGCGTTTGTTGGTAAGGGGTGGTCGTTTCAATGGTGGTCGTGCGCTGACTGAGCAGGAGCTGAAAAGTCAAGCTGTGCATCACGTTCCCATGGGATTGACACACATGGCATGCAACTGTATGTGCGTATCACACGCTGCCTGCATCGACCCTGGTTCATCAGCTGGTCACCCACCATTCAAGCAGCCACAGCGCACACAACGTGCCATGTGGCTCTCCAGCTCTACAAACCTGAAGGTGGCCAAGACACACACATCAAAGCCCACTGCTCGGTTCCCATCACAGGAGGGTCGACAGCCTTAAATCATGACACCTGCCGCAAGCAGCCATGCGCAGGGGCACGGTTCAGTGTTGTGTGAGGAGCAATACGCATAAGTGTAATTGGTCACGGGCATGCGTGCGCATTTGACCCAAAGCCATCCTGTAGATGCTGCTGTGTAAAGGGTGTCAGGGTTCAGGTTAGGGCTTGCTTTAGCGAACGCGAGTCATTTGGTAATGCGCCGTGGTAGCTGTGTACTGCCTTGACCCATCTTGATGTCCTGCCTTCTGACTATAATGCTCTTGCGCGCAGGTTGTCGTCGTCTGCTGTCTCTTCTGCTTCAGCTTTGTTTCCGTATGTACCGCGCCGTGATTCGTGCCATGTGTCATTCCCATGAGCCCCTTAGCTGTTGTTGTTGTTTACGGTGGCAGTGTCCTCGCTTTACTTGGGTTCGCCGCTTGCGGTGCGCCTGAGTGAGGTCACTGTTCCCTTTAAAGTCACGCCTTATAGCTTTCCTTCACTTCACTGCACTAGTTGAGTTACTTGTTGTACCCTTACACAACGCGCGGCCGTTTGTGCGCATATCCCAGGGGTGTTGATTAAACCCTTGGGGGGTCCCCCTCTTCCTCCTCCCTTCTCTCGGAGCCGGGAATTGTTGTGTCATACGCTGAGCAAAAGTAGCAAAAGACTTGCATACTTCACATGCTGGCATGCAATCCCTGCGAAGCCCTCTGTATGCGCCACATGGCGCCCGTCAGGCTCCGTCATGTGCTTCACGGCCTTGCTTCCCTCGGCCTCTGTCTCACGCCAAGCTCGCCCAGCAATGCCTCCAGTGCCGGCTGCTCAGGCATCAGCCTACAGCGTCCCCGGTCCGTCGTGGCACGTTCGAGCAAGGTACGTATGCTATCTGGGAGCAGTGCAAAAGACTAGAGATAGCCATGGATGGTTGTCCCTCGTGCATGATGCCCATTCTTCTTCACCGTAGGAGATCACATCGCTTCCATTCTTCAACCGCAAGCGAGAAATGGATCTTGTGGAGCTCTTTACCGCTCGGCATCTCTGTGCTGTGCTGGGGCCAAGGTGAGCATATGGATGGGAAGCTGGATCCTTCAAGGCATGCCATCTGTTCGCATACCGTAGTTTGTTAACACATGCAAAAAGGCAACCCAATAGGTCCTCTGTGCAGAAATACTGGCAAGACCAGCCTCTTGCGAAAATTTGTCGATATGCGCATATCGACAAATTGCATGCAAGGTGAGGCAGGTGAGCACTGCTCCCTCTTGTCTTTATTTTTGCTCCGTACCTTACATCAGTTGCCCATTGTGCTCAACCACGATTATTGTCAGTTGCATTGTTGTCTTGATTTACGGTGTTGTTGATCCAAGGGGATTTTGGTCCAAAACAGGCACGGGGGTTTGTTGATGTTGGTCTGGACTTTTTCAAGAAGCCCGCCATTTCAGAGGCAAATTGGGATGTTGTGTTCAAGGTGTGTATTTGTTGCACGTTGTGTTGTTGCATTGCTTGAGCAACTGTGTGATTGAGCTTGTCGGTTGCTTGTGGTATTTGTGCAGGTTTGTGGAGGCAACGCGGGTGCACTCAGCTATATTCTGATCAAGTACAAGGGTCATGGCAACTGGAAGCGTGGTGAGTCTTGTAAGTGAAAAGTAACGATTCAAGCCACACAGCCAGGCATGCAAACATGCACTTCAGCAAAGGCGTCTCAGTCGTGAAACTTATTTTGGCTGCCTTTCTGTCTTGTGTAATGGTTCAAGGAGCACGCGATGGGAAGGAGCATGTCGGGAGGAATTCTATACACGTCACAGTCATGATGGCGCGAGGAAGCGTGTTGTGGTTGAATGGCACACAATTCACTACTCACTCGCTACCACACGCTCGTGCGCATGGTGTTGTGCACCCTGTGGCAATCTCAATCCAAGTCTGGACACCAAAGCATGTGCTCATTACATGAAGCCAGTTTTAAAACCTCGTATGTCACGTTTGGTTTGCTGCATCATGCAGCTATGAAGGCGGTCGCCAATGAGGTGTGGCTGACAATGAAGCCCGGCTACCGTCCGGATCCATCTGCTGGTGCGTTGTATGTTTTTACACTGATTTGCACATCACCATGGTATGGGGCCAGTTTGACATAAGTTTGATATGGGACATGTGTGCGGTGTGCTCGTGTTGTTTCCCAGTGCGAGTCAAGCAAAAATTAGTCAAAATCTGCCTAGGTGCAGCCTGCTTGCTGGTAAGCGCCCTTTCCCTCCAATGCAACGACCTTTACTCCTTCCAGCAACTTCCACTTCTGCTCCATCTTGAAGTAATGCACAGGGGTCGGTGCTATGATCACGAGCGCGTCGTGATCACAGCCAAACGCCTCCGGCTTGAGGTCTGTTGCCCACTCAGGCAAGCTGGTTGGCCCGCACCATGTTGTCTAGGGCCTCTTGGCTCACGCCCACATTCTCTCGAAGCACTATCTCATCCACCACCTTAGACTTGCTCTCTAGGATGGCTTTGACAACCTTGGCAGCCATCCTAGACAGCGAGTCCAAGGCGGTGGATGAGACAGTGCTTCGAGAGTATGTGGGCGTGAGCCAAGAGGCCCCGGACAACATGGCGTGGGCTCACCAGCTTGCCCTTCGCGCATACTCGGAGTGGGCAACACACCTCAAGCCGCAGGCGTTTGGCTCTGATGAGGACGCGCTCGTGATCACATCGCCGATTCCTGTTCATTATTTCAAGATGGAGCAGAAGTGGAAGTTGTTGGAAATGGCGCTTATCAACAGTGCACAAGTAGCTCACCGCGCATGGGCAGTGTTGAAAGCTCACCATCAGACAACAACATGCAACATCGTTTCTGCCTTTTTGCTTTTATGGATGCACTCTGACTCCCTTCCTCTTACCATCCTTGCTGCCTCCACGCTCGTGCGCGACATGGACCGAGCGTGAATTAGGACACCGTATTGCTTTCCACATGGGATGGGCGGTTGGGTCACATGGGGGTGATGCATCTGGAAACGTTTTTAGGGTGCAGGACGTGACGTGCGCGCATCCCGGGGGCTAGTTTAGCCGTTTGCATCGCGCATTGACCCTCTAGCCGCATGTTGTGAACTCGACCCTGGAATTACCTCTTCATCTGGGTGGCCCGAGCGACGGGCGCAGGCCCGGGTGTCAATTAGGCAGCGTCGTAGTCGGAAAAAGCCTCAAGCGTGATTGAGAGAGCCGGCAGGAATTCAAGCCCGTACAAGAAGCAGGGTTGTACATCCACCCACTGTAGATTCAGCCACATTACAGCTTGTGCCTCGGGCCTGCAATGCCACACACACTGGCAGACAAATTACAGGGTCATCATGAAGCAGCAGAGGAGGAGGCGATGCGGGAAGCCACCTTGCGGCATGTTGGCAGCGCATGCAGCAGGGCCAGGGCAGAGAAATCACAGCTGCGCAAGTTCTGGGACCACATCCAGAAGTTGCGCTCGCGCACCAGGCACGATAAGCAGGCGTCGAATGACCAGCTGGCACGTGCTAGCCAGCAGCAGCCACATGTGCCAGGGCCGGACACACAGCCGGACACACAGCCCCAGCAGCAGCTAGCACCCCAACCGCAACAGCGCAAGCCAGGAGCCCGGTTGCACGCGCGGCCTGCACATCACAACCCGTGCATTGTCAGCGTCCTTAGAACTTGATGAGGAGCTGGCATCACAACACAAGTGCAACACCGTCAAAGGTGTCAAGGCAACTGCAGCTGCCAGAAAGCGTCTGCGTGACCGTTCAGTGGCACTGCTCACCAACGGCAAGCCACCACCTGCCCCTCTACCTCCTGCTGACCTGCACAGCGTCATGCGTGTACTACGGGCTGCAACAGGCAGCCCGCATGCCCACACGCACCCGCATGCTGTGCTCAGTGGCAGCAAGCAGAGGCAGCAACTGCACAGGCAAGCCCCCTGCCACAAGAGGAAGTAGCACAACACAGGAAGCAACATGCACATTTGATACGGCTGGGGTAGGACGCGAATGATATCACTGCTCCCTCATGCAATTTGTCCGTGAACGAGATGCGTCCAACTTGTGGCCGAGGTGTCAGAACATGCCCAGCGCCAGCTGGGGCCCTGCGCTGAGTTTGACATTGTAGTGCAAGCTTCCAATGGGGATTCCACAGGCCTTTGGCAGTCTGAGGACCCCAGCAAGCCCACCACCATCAAGCAGGTTGAAAAGCTGGTGATGGCAGCAGCACATATAAGCAGCTGCGCGTGCAATGTGATGGTGCGGGCAAGCTCGGTGATGTGCATGCCACCGCCGCCCCGGGACTGAAGTCTAAGTTCGTGATGGAGTGCATGAGCATTGACCTTGTCATGTGGGCCACTTCACAAGCTGCAGGTGGCCCCAAGAGCATGAGCACTCCACCATCCCAGCCATGCACTGGTCTAGGTGTTGAGTTCTGTCAGGGGAGATCAGCCATGCAGAACTGCCCAGCGGCAGGCTCCTGGCTGGCGTGACAAAGCTCTTAAAGGACGCACAGCAGCCAACAACCTAACCACCACAACTTTCCAGCAGGCAACTGAGCAGTGGTCCCTAGCAAACCCAACAGCGTGGGGAGATGCAACCAACCGTGTGCTGGAGGCAGCAAGTGCGGCAGATGCAACCTCTCTTTAGCATGTGATAGCAGCCCTCAACCCGTTTGTTGATGCGCAGAATGTCCCCATCGTGGTCTGATGAGCGATTGCAAAGGCAGCTACTGATCAACGGGAAGTGGGTGGAGGCACTGTCGTTGCGCATTCTGGGGCGTGCACACCAGGCATGGGACATGCCGCACCTCAGCTTTGCACAGCGCACCTGCCGGCTGCAAAACCTACATGTACTGTTGCGCCACATGGTGCTGCCCCAGCTGGATGATGTCAAGGCCATGGCCACCGTTGCCAGCCGTACTGGTGCACGTGTACTGGGCTTCACCACAGAGCTGGTCCGTTTTGATGACCAATGTGGAGGCACGTGATGCGCTGGTCATGCGGTACCCAAGCGCAGCCCTAGACCTGGTGGAGCGTGCACTGGGAGCAGATGATATTGAGAATGAATACAGCATCATTGTCAACGGGTGTGCGTACATACAAGCTAGCCGTTTTCATGGTGGTACCTGCATAACGTGCGGCATGATGCATCATTGGGTCTGCACATCCCGGGCAACACTACAGCTACCACCAGGCCATGCAGCGCAGGCTGGAGGCATGGAATGGCGCGTCGTTCCTCAGCACTAGGCAGGGCAGCATGCATGCCAGGCATGGGTGGACGGGTCGTGAACAGGGCGAGGGGGGTGCTGGGGCTGCGGCATGACCCCACCATTGCTTCTTATCACCGCATGTGAGGTG
>QAXD01000157.1:307630-320566 GCA_004335575.1 Haematococcus sp. NG2 | reverse complement strand
GGGGGTGACCCCCGATGTGATCCCTCCTCCTGGCTGCATCCGGGCTCAACTCCGGCTTAGGCCCTACTCTATTCTAGGGCCCTAGGGCCACACCGTACATTAAAGGGCTTGAAACTGATCTGCAACCTGCGTGCTTTAGATGTGCGCATGTCACCAGCTCCCATTCGGCACTCATGCTTTAGATGCACCAGTTCATGCACACAGCTCACACTCAGCACGCTTCTGCGTTCATCATCACGCTCCGCAGCCGCAGCATCAATGGCTGCTTGAGTTTCAGGGCTTTCAGAAACAGGGCGCTTGTTGCCTAGCTTCCTTACCACTGCCAGATGGGCCCAAACACCCGGGGTCTTAGGCTGCTGTTCCATATTAGCAAGCCCAGCTGGGAGAACTCCCAATAACATCCCAATCTAAGGCTTTCTCGCACGTCTTGTGTGAATTTTGCTTGTTACAAGACCCGAAATTAATTACCCAGACCTTTTTTAAAACCGCGGCTGAATTAATTGCTTTTATCAAGAACTTTAAAAGCGATACAGTACGTTGATCATTGGGAATGTTGAAGCCACTAGAGAGCACTTCATCACATGTGTATGTGTTGTGTTGAACAAGACCAAGCATCATGAAAATTCTGTGCGTTTATTTGCAAGTTTTACAACTGCATACTTTGTTGGCTGTGTTGAGCTGTGGACGCATTCTCTGCTCGTATTGTTTTGGCCATCCTTTCAAGCGGCACCAGTAGTTTCAACAAGTGGTTCAGCTTCTGCGCGTGAGGAGGTGAGCTTGTATAATAACCTGTTTGTTTTCGCAAGCTTCGGGCATACGTAGCTGTCACATGTGCATGGCCACAACTAATGGTGGCGCACATGGTTGTCCCCTGGGTTGTCAGGGGAATGGTTGCTTCCTTATGTCCATTAATGACTGTGAATGACCCGCCGTGAGCCGGGTGCTGCGTGAGCTGGACAAGTAAGGTGGAGCATGACATTGACCGTGTGGAGGGCGAGATCAAGGCGGTTGTGGACGAGATCAAGGAGGTGCAGAAAAAGAAGGAAGAGGGCTGGAGGGAGGACCTTGCCTACCTCCGGGAAAAGGAGAAGCAGGTGGGACATCTTGCCAATTTGGTTACTGATGTGTTAGGGCAAAGGCAAAGTGAGGGGAACATCTTGCTGGCTTGACTGCTTGACTGCTGGGCTGGTGGTGCACTGTGCACTTTACACTCCAGTCGGCAGCTGCGCAAGAAAACGGAGCAGCTGTGCAAGGAACAGGAACAGCTGCGCGAGGAACTGTTGCTGTTAAGCCGTGCATCCTTATCACAGGCACCGACGGCGTAAGGATTCAAAACAATATGCATCAACACGGCAGAAGGTTTCGTTTATGAGCACAGCCAATGGGAGAACACGTGTTATTGATGGGTGGCACGCTTCTTATTGAACTCTTATTGAACATAGGGTTGTTCTGTGCATACTCTGTTTGTTTGGGTTGTTTGATTGCAGCATGTACAGAGCGACATGGAGCTGCGAGCAAGCAGGGACACCGACACTCAGTGTGCGCTTGCTCCGAACACATGATTGCATAGGCATGCTTGTCAGCCACCTACCTTGACGAGTCGCAAGCTGATTATGATAATTGTAACAACGTGGATGTGGTTGTTTGCTTAGCAAAAGCATGAAACCCATGGGGAGGGCAAAAAAGTGACTTCTTAGGGAAGGTACAGTGTGACATCACAGAGAGAAGAGAAGTTTTCGTTGCAGCGCAGCTGCAGGCGGAAGTCACCTGTAGCTTTACAGAGCACAACGTGCTTAAACCTTTTTCAAGAGACCTGGTCCGATACCATCCCCCCTGATCCAATCCAAACGTCACTCGACTCAGCAACCATCAGGTGTAAACAAAAACAAGGCAAACTGTGATGGTGCATTATGTAGAGTTGATTACAAGGCAGAATCAGAACCTGTACTGCCTCCAGTCGGTGGCTGACAACTTGACTGCCAGCTGCTGCCATGTTGCTGCATTGCCTTGTTCATGCACTCCCAGTCCGTGTGGAGCTTTGCTTCATAAACTTTACACTCCACGTGTGCACAGTGCAGCACTTTGCATCCATGCACATGGCACACACGCTGCACAGCTTTTGCTTTGAAATTCAGCACCTGCCTGTCCAGCTGCAGGTCTTTTTGTTGGCCTCGGCTCTTGAGAGCAGCAGCGCCAAGAGGTGTTCTGTTCTCCTTCATGATTGCCTTGCCGGCAGTAGGCCTTGCGCAACAATGGGCGATGGGGTTGACCCATCACAACACAAAAAAAACAATAGACACCACCTGCTTGGGTGGTTAGGAAGCAGCACACATGTTCGTTAGCAGCTCTGGGAACGACGACCATGTGCTCTCCCATGTGCAGATTAAAATCGAAGCAGAAAACCACGATGAAAGCACGTGAAGCACGTCTTGAAGCAAAAGGCATGGTCACAAGTTGCACGCCCCCTTCATTCAGAATGATCCAGGCTCACAGGGATAGAATAGGCAGTTCAGTCCCTTTTCTGTCTTAGTGCACACCATGAGCCGAGCTTCCCGTCACAATTCCCATGTACATTACAATGCAAGATGGACAGGTACGACATGATGAGTCCTGTTGTGCACCTTGCAACATACGTACAGATGCTGCATCAGAACATGAACAATCTGAACTTTTCATGTTCTGATACAACAGCTGTTGCAAGGTGCCCAACAGGACTGTTGTGTGCGCAAACTGCGCATGCAAGTAGAGGGTGTTACACTTGAGAGAGCGCGACAGGCACGACTCAGTGCATTGTAACTAGCATGCAAACAAAGTGTTGTGCTCACCATGCAGCTGCAAGTGTTGCAACCCAGGAAAATGCCACTTCATTCTTACATGCTATCGGATGCCAAGCATCGGCAGCTGTTGGCAACAGCTTTTTCCTCCTCGCTGGAACGTGCTGCCAATCCACCCAACACCTCTATGCTCTGCTCCCAACTTTCCCTCCAGTGTAACGACCTTCATTCATTCCCAACTGCAGCCACAGCCCACAGGAGGCGTGCATGTCCGGCCCACAGCAGCCCCATGCTAGACGGACTGAGGTCAAATGGACAGGGCTTAGACTCGCATGGTGGGGATGTGGCAGCATAACTTTGTGGATGGCCCGGGGAACTAAGTGTGCACCAATGCACCCGCCACACGCATCTAGCAATGCACAACAACCACACAAAGTAGCTGCACGCAGCAATCATCCTCCAGGGTGAGGGTGTTCATTTTGTTGCTACTCCTTTGTGTTGCGGGGGCACTTGTTGGAGCCTGGGGGCCCAAAGTGGTGCCGTGCCTTGCCATCACCATCCGGGAGGTGCGTCCAGCAGTGGAAGCAGAAGCGCGTGTGGCACATGTAGCAGCGCACCAGGTTGTCCTCGCCTTTCTTGACTGTGTGTGTGCGGACATTTTGATGGTGGTCGTGCGTTACGACAAGTGACCAGGTGGAAAGTCAATCAAGCACAGCGCCACAATCACATAAGGCGGAGCACACATGCAAGTACATGTGCGTACCGACCATGGATCAGCTGGTCACCCACCATTCAAGCAGCCACAGCGCACACAGCGTGCCATGTGGCTCTCCAGCTCATAGCTCGCACCCAACCCTTGGGCATGTGCGGAGCGTAGCAGCGCACGCATGGCCTGCAACTCCAATTAGTAGTTAAGGGAATGGGGGAACGGGTGCACTAGGGTTCAGCGTTCAGCTCCAAGAAAAATATCAAAATGTGTGTGTGTGCCCTCTTCGGCGGAAGACACAGGGGTTTGGAAGGAGCTGGTGCCATGGTACTAGGAAGTTAGTGTGAAAGTGGCCATCGGGTTGAGAGCACACACTTGACGCGTCTCAGCGCCATTGTGCATGGCTTGACTGATGCACCAGAGGGTCTTATATAACTATCAAACACTCGGCAACACAACGGATGGGTGCTGCCCATATGTGTGGCACACGTTAGACTAGCACTCTCCCCCTTGCGCATGGGCTCTTACCACACCCATGGCGGCAGGCAAGAGCTCACCTCATTCTGTGCAGCCCCGAAGTTGCGATCATCTACAAACAGCTCGCATTGAGAGTGGTCATACCCGATGGTTGGCTGCCCGCACTGGAAGCACATCTGTGTATTGCAGAAGCTGCACAACACATGGTTGCAGCCACTGATCTTGCTGATGCCCATCTTGCAGGCCGGGCAGGGCTTGGTGGTCAGCAAGATGGAGGCCATGCTCCTGATCTGCAGCCAATCCCGGCCATACATCACAGGATGGGCTCCATTGCAAGTCCGGGTATGGGCGGGAAGGTTTGATGCACTCTCCTCCCTTTCCCTCCAGTGTAACGACCTTCATTCAGATCATTCATTCTGAAGCCACTGCAACCCACTGTACTTGCACTAGCTCATCACCTGGTTGATCTGGTCAGCAAGCTTGCGCCTGTGCTCCTCTTGCATCTCATTAGTCGTGCTCTGCTCTTCTTCCTACATGTGTGAGCCACAGAAGCCACAACACACGTCGATTTGTGCAGCAAGCTAAGCAGGGTGGGAGAGGGGCCACACAGGGGGATGGATGGGTGGATGGAGGTATGGGGGCTGTCAGGGTTCTGAAATTCACTGTGACGTAACAGTCATGACGTGTGTGATATGTCGCACACAAGGGGTGCCATAGTTGCAGGGGCTGGTTGCTGGCCGATACGTCACATACGTCATGTGTGTGTGCACGATTGTCCATTGATGTAATCTCCGGATGATGGGTTTGACCCATTCCCAGAAACAAAACATACCCAACAACGTCCCGACGGCCACCCATCCACCTACTTGCAGGCGCAGCAACTCTGACATCCGGTGCTCAGCACTCACACATGGCCTGTTCCCAGGACACATGTGAAAACGTTGACACAATAAGCTTTCAAGCACAGCAGAATGGTCACATCTTCGAGTTGAGCAGCATATCAAGGCAGAGCCACTGTCAGAGGAGCGGCAGCAAAGGAGGAAAGGCAAAGGAGGAAAGGCAAGAGCGCAGAGGGTTGCACAAGCAGGCAACATAAGGGACTGAGGCCAGCAAATGACTGAACACACTGATGTGCCACACGAGTTGAGAGTGTCATGACAAGCGACACTCAATAAGATATCGTGTTCTTTGCTGCTGCATTCGCCACAGCCACTCACTCTCCCGGGTGCCAATTGGACTTGCAGCGTGCACAGAACACCAGGCTGCACCTGCAGGTTATGAGCACCGAGCATGCAATGCAATACCAATCAGATTTGTGATTGTACACTGCAGCACCAATGCAGGCGCAGTTGCTCAAAGCGAGTGTGCAGCAAGAGCAACTATGAGTCTATGACCATTGGGACGCCTTCCATACAGAGGTGCGCGCATGGATCAAACTACACATGCACAGGCCCATGAACATGCAGACATAATCATGGCAGCAAATTAAAGTAAGCGAGGGGTGGGTGTTGGTGCTCACATTGGGTTGGGGCACTTGGCCAAACCATCATCCACGTCCCACAACACCACACCCTGACACCTTGGGCAGTACACGCGGTCCTCCATCTGTGGGTTGAGTGGTTGAGCAGCAGGCAGTACATCAGGGCCGGGCAGGAAAACAGGAGGAAGGGCAGCGGCGCAGCTCAGCCTTTTGGGCTCACATGCACATGTTTGCACATCAACTGAGCATGCGCACAGGATGACAGGCTCGTGCATGAGCAAAGCTATGTACTCCTGTGTGCGTGCTCACAGCACTCTTCTGCCACACACACGTATGCCATGCATCAGGCTGAGTGATTGTGATGCTTCTGTGGATCAGGGGAGTTCAGGCAGGTGGGCCATTGTGGCTTCGGCGCATGCATTTATGACGCAGGGTTGTACTCTCATGGGTCTAAACCCTGAGCCTTAAACCCTCTAAACCCTCACTGCCCCAATCCTAGAATGGTACTGCACCTGACCTTGTCCAGTGCGCGCGCCAGCATCAGTGCATCCCAGCGCTCGTAGTCATCATCACCCAGCAGTGCGCGCAGCACATGAGGTGGCAACGGCGCGCGGCAAGGCGGGTCTGGGCACACAATGCTCTCCTGCATGCACCCACACATGGGTGATCTTGTGTGTTAAAGCACACATACGTCGGTATGATGTGTGGCACAAGTCTCGGCCTTGTGCACCATACCAACAGTCTTCATTATTAGGCTACCATTACGCAATAGTACATCGAGCAAACCCAACGATGTACTGCTGCACTACACCAGCACTGTGACACCCACCACCGCGCCATCAGCCAGCTTGGTCCGCGCATGCTGTGTGAGGCAGCTGCGGCAAAAGTAGTGCCCGCACCCGCCCAGCCTCACGCACTTGATGCCCTGCACGAATACATGGAAGAACGTGGACATTGCATCAGCGCATAGCCCCATATGCCAAGCATGCCACAGGCTCAGGCACACAAGGGTGCCCTCGCTGCCACCGCACCATGAGCTGCTCGAAGCAGATGGGGCAGGTGACCAGCGAGCCCTCAAACACCTCCTGTGTCTTGCTGTCCGCGTACCGCAGAATGGCCTCCGCAACCTCATGGGCCATCTGCACGCCCCCAGATAGCCCCCTGCTGCTGAGCATGCCGACCAGCTGTGCAGTGGCAACTGCCTGGGCAGCTGCAGAACCCGGGGTGCTCATCCCTACAGTTTGTGCGGGTGGCTCAGGAAGACAGACTGTCAGCCCACTTGCAAAGGCGCTGGTCAGCTTGGCAGGGTTGCTGCCAGGTACAGAGTTCGGGGCGGGGCTGCTGTTGGACCCTGATGCTGATCCACCACTTCCTGCACCATCTGATTGAGCTGTCGAGGGTCCAGTTGCGTGAGGCACAACGGATGAGTGTGCTGACATTGTTGTTGCTGCTGTTGCTGTGGTTGCTGCTGCTGCTGCTGTCGCTGCTGCTGCTGTTGTTGTTGCTGCTGCGACAGCCACACCAGCACCTACAGCAGCTGTACGTGTGCTTGGCCCCGTTGTATGGCCAGGAGTCAGTGAGCCAGGAGACCTGAGTGCTGCATCCAGCATGCTGCTGGCCATGCGGCTGACCGCCGGCTGCAACGCTTTGTTGTGCACGAGCAGCTGCCCGGTGCTTGCCACCCCAAGCTCCTCTAAGGCACTGGTGCGCAGCCACTCCAGCTGCAGTGGAAGCAACAGAGACAGTAAGGTGACGGAACTGCTCATGAGTGCCACAGGGAGGTCGCGTCAGCTGCTTGGCTACATTATATGGCTACTCAATAAGCTTATATCAGTTTTATATGAGGTAACGAACACACGCAATTGTATGCACAGCAGCAGTGCAGACAGTAGCATCAGAGGCAGGGGCCAGGGCAAAATGCTCAAACGCGTGGAAGCTGCATGCAGTTATGCGGCACCTGCTGCACATGTGACACGAAGACTAGTATATATCTGATTGCCATTCCTATGTCATCACTCACCCAATCAAATATGATGGGCATGCCGCCACCCGCAGCTGCAAATGTATCTGCCATGTTGGCAGCCAGGTGTGCTGCATCTTTAGGGCCCAGCCACATTGCATCTAAGTGCACGATAGGGGGTGAGGTGCCTGGGTAGGTGTGCGGCAGCTGTAGTCTGACCCGGATTGGTGGCAGGTGGTGCACAGGCCGTCCGATGGCCACCAACCCACTTCCAGCAGATGGTGCCTGGACTGCACTAGTGGATGCGCCAGGGCCTGCAGCAGCGGCAGCAGCCGCCACAACACCGTCCCCAGCACCGCCCTGCTGATCCGCAGAGCCTGCCACTACCAGCTGAACCCCCTGTGGGGGCAGCTCCACATGTAGTGACACCTCTGCAGCCAGGGGCCGCCAGGGGCCGCAGGGTGGGTCACTGCACAGCAGCTCTGCAGGATCAAGCTGTGCCCCGGGCTCATGGCTGCTGCTGAAATTCACTGTGGCAGTGCCATTGGGCGGCAGTGTTGTTCGAGCCCAGGTCACCCTGTACCACCAGCATGCACAGAGAACAAAGCAAGCCAGTGTGCATACTGTGCAGCCATCATGCGTTAATGACCAAGCAGACCTAAAGCAGTTGTTGACTGCGCAGATCCCTCGAGTCTGAGCAGCTGGCCACACTTGAAGAACGCATGAGTGCATGCCGCCGACAGGCTTCAGGCTTGCATGGCAAGCAAGGTGCGCCATGCACGGACATGTTGACAATTCCTGCGCACCTGACGTCCTGCCCTAGAATGTGGCCCAGCGCAGACAGCTCCTCCAGCTGCTGCTGCCAGGTGTTGGCATCCCAAGGCTCCATGCTGCAGCTCCAAGGAGCTGCTGCCGTAGAGCGCGTCCCGTGCTCCTGCAGGGGTGATCTTGGTTTTGAAAGAGCGGGTGTAGTTGCGGTATGCAACACCGAATTCTTGTGCGAACAGGTTTCGACTCTCCAAGCGCGTTTCAAAATATCCTCGATGGCCTGCTGAGAGTGTGTGCAGGTCGAAAGCAAAGCCAGAAATCGCGATGGAAGCACTTGAGGCAGCATGTCTTGAAGCGGCATATCACACGTTCGTGACATGATGAGTACGCGGCCCCAGCGACGAGATCCAGGCCGCAGGGAACCGTGCAGTACGCGCATAGTTGTTCTTGTTCAGTCCCTTTCTGTCTGTGTGCACAACGTGGGTTTTTGTACCGTGTACATCTTGCAAGCTTGCCAACATATGATTAGCACTACTGGGCAACTAAACACCTGTTGTATAAGAAGTAAGTGTTGTACATGCAGCCAGCATGCATCACAACTAGTATGCGTGCGTCGTCTGGCACTGATGAGGCGGTCAGTAGTCTGTGGCCAACTGATTATCGCCAGCTGCCAACTGTTCAAGAACTGCAACCCTGACAAGTACCATTCTTTACATGCTATCTGATGCCAAGCATCGGCAGCTGTTGGCAACAGCTTATTCCTCCTCGCTGGCAAGTGCTACCAATCCACCCAGCACCTCCTAGTGCTGCTCCCAAGCCCACAGAGGCACACATAAAACTCAAGGGGCCTGACCCAAGGCAAGACATCAGACGTGCAAGATCACTTGCAGAAGCAGCTTAAGGCGGTGGGACATCCTCATGTGCAAGGAAGGACGTCGAGGGGGGCGAGAGCTGAGGCGTACCTCTTGCTCTTAGATTGTGTGTGATGCGAAGCTGCAAGTGTGGACCACACTCTCAAGGTGTGACCCCCACTCACAGCTCACTAATCCTTGCAAGTTCGACTGCACCATCCCATGAGGAAGGGCACCCAGCGCGAACAGCCAATGAAAGGTTCGGCTGGACGGAAATAACGGGCAGACGCATTGGTGCAGTCGTTATGGGGTGCGGATATCCAACCATACTTGCATACTTTCAAACCAGTGCAACCCCCTTCATTTGCTCCTTGTGCAGCCACTGCACTTGAAGACAGGCACAAACAAGCGCACACAACGCGGTTTGGGACGGTGCAGCTGCAGGGTGCAGCCCGCTACGGCCGCACAGCAAACCCATGTCCACGTTGCTCTGTACCAGCAGCAGATCACAATGGCAACACTCCACCACCCACTGTATTTATCACCCAGTGCCACTGCACCCTCAGAATCACAGCAACACCTCACACCAAGCCCAGCATGACCACAGGAGGGACCTCAACTGGAGAATCCCCATCAGGGCAAGGGGCAAGGCGTGCCCCAAGGATGGTGCCCTTGCCCCAATGCAGATTAGGCAGCAAGACACACCGCGCATCACAGCCCTTTAACAGCAGCCTCATCTGCATGCCGCTGTCCACAGCAGCGCCGAGGGAAAAGATCAACCGAGTTCACACCAGCTGGCTGCTCCAACAGCAACAGCCCCCAAAGCCACACAACGTGCAACAGGTGTGTGGCCAACAGCAGGTGGTGGCACTCCGTCCATCAAGCAGCATGTCGCACATGTGCGCATGCTGCACAAAAAGCAGGCCCCCTCAAGCTCCACCACCACTTCGGTGGTGTCCTAATGCATGTGTGCACAGTGCTGGCACAGCGTGAGCACTGCACAGGCACCATGCAGGCGCGTATCACACACGCGGCCTGGCATCCCCCATCCCTTACCCCTTCCACACACACAACACACCACACCCGGGCGACCAAGGGCAACATGAGGCAGTAGCATAGGAGACGTGCATGCCCGGCCCACAGCAGCCCAGGCCAGACTGAGGCCGCATGGACAGGGCTCGAGCTTGCACTTATGAAACTAATGGTGGAGATGTGGAAGCATGACCTTGTGACCCGGGGAACTAAGTGCGGTGGCCCGATAGATGCACCGGCCACACGCAGCAAGCAGCGCACTACACCCACATAGGCAGAAGCTGTGCAAGCAGAGCTGTGACCCGTGACGTGTGTTCCACACATACCAAACTGGTAGCTGGTTCCTATGTAGATCAGCCTGCCTGCTTATCACATCATCATCATGAACCAACTGACCGTTTGCGCCCCCCGCGTGACTTCTGTTGGGCTCAGCTCCAGAAACCACCCCAGTTCACTCATACTATACCACACGCACACACACTCCTCGATCCCATACTCGCATGGTAGTCCTCACAGCCCAGAAAACCTTCACCGCACCCAACATAGACCCCTCAGCGGGGCCTGCCCTTGTTGCTATTCGCATTGATGCTTGCCCTGTGCGCCACACCACTTGCCACCTGTGCACTCAGCCTTTGCGCACCCTCACCTCAGCAGCTGCTCAGTGTATGCAGCGGCCTTGCCATGCTGTGTATATAGCATACCCCCGTTTCTGACGGTTGCAGGTGGGGATGCTGTTAATCCATACCAGTCTAACTTGTCCTGCCTGGGGAAAAAAAGAGCACATGACACTGCCGGGCTTGGATGTGTTTATCAGCACATGGACCTGGGCCACTCAACGGCCAAAAGGCGCAGCATTGGGGTTCAGGAAGGCCCGCTGCGGCAGCGGCTGCGCCGCCTGCGCCTGCCCCTGCCCCTGCTGCGCTGCTTGTTGTTGCTGGTGATGGTGGTGGTGGGCGTTCGCGGGCGGGGAGTGGACCGCGGTTGCAGCGGCAGCGACGGCGGCAGCGGCCGCAGCTGCGGCAGCGGGGCTGTTGGCAGCAGCCGCAATGTGGGGCGGCATGACAAAGCCTGGGGGGAAGGGCGCAGATGTCACACTTGATGCAGCCGCCGTGTTGTGGGGCCCATTGCCACCTCGTGCACCGGCCATGGACTGCAGGCCTGGCGCCATGGCCCCAGAGCCACTAGGGCTGTGCTTCTGGTTGCCCATGGAGGGCGTGACACGGCCCCCTGCCGGTGACAGAGCACCTCCTGCACCTCCCCCAAACGGCGTGTGCCCACTCAGATGCATCCACGCAGGCACACCCTGCTCCCCTGGACCGTATGGTGGGTGTCCAGGAGGCGGGGGCGGGGGCGGGGGCGGAGGGGCGGAGGGGGTGGTGGTGGGGGCAGGGCGTGCTGCTGCTGGCCATGGATGTGCACTCCAGGTGGGTGGCCGCGAGGTTTTGGGGCACAAGCCACCAGCTTCTCAATGGTGCGCAGCTCGTGGCGGGATACTGACTCCGAGGCAGTCAGAAGGATCACCTGCGCGCAGGCAGGTGGCATGTCGCGTGGGGAACCATCAACACATGGTTCTATGCTCTGCGTGTGCAAGCTGGTAGACTCTGCATCAACAAAGCCATGTGGCACATGGCTGAAACACGTGAGCCCCAGCATCATGCATACAGGGCATGTGCAAACCACAGCCCACGGAGCAGTGCCGCTGGCAATACACTGCCAATACATTGCAGTACAGTTGGCTGCCTTCCTGAGTGGGAGGTAACCTGCACATTGCATTGTGATAACCCCAGCCCCCCCCCCCGCGCTTGGGTTGGGGTTTGGGAGATCCTTGCATCGTGACCAGCCGCACCTGCTTAACCGCAAACGCCGACGCGATGAGCAGCTCGTGCACCTGGTTCTTGAAGTGTGTCGACAACAGGAAGGTCGAGTCCATGAGGGCAAGCACCCTGCAGCACACGTACCACAGTATGGGATACAGAACGATACAACTCATCATCATGCGTCATCATTGTTACATGGCTTTGCATGGTGAAACCCACGGTGTCGCGATGGTTCAAAACGCAAAATGAAGTGCATGCAGTGCAGCAAGGGTCCCAGGGTGCTGTGGGCAGGGTGGGGAGGCATAACACCAGCACAGCACGGTGCAGCCACCAGGTGCCCCCAAGCCGCATGCCCAGCAGGGCGCGGCACGGTCAGCATTTAGGGGGCACCGCAGACACACACAACCAGGTGTTCTCTCAGTGAACACACGCGCAGGGCCGCACTTGAGGTGTGTGAGGTCAAAGTAGCCCTTGCGCAGCAAATCCAGCAGGCGAGAGGGTGAGCCCACAACCGTGATGTGCTGCTGCTTGGCTGGCTCCCCTGTGCCAGCACCCCCCTGCATCCCCGCCTCCTTCTCCTTCTCCTCGCCACCCGCCTTGCCAGGCTCTGCACCCGCGCCACTGGCCACGTCCTTGCCACCCTCGCACGGCTCTCTGCCACCCAGCGTGTGGCCACTGCCTTCTGTGGCGGCCTTCGCAGCCGCGGCAAGGGCACCGGGGGACGGGGGCAGGTCGCCCGCCGCCCCGCCGCTTCCCTCGACGCGCATATTCAGGGACAGGCCGCGCACAGGGGACACAGCACCTGATGGCGCGCCCGAGGAGCCAGAACCCTCACTGGTGGCCACACCCGGAGGTGGTCCCCCCAGCGCGGCCGGGATGTAGGCTGTGTTCACCAGCGTGTAGCAGGGAACGCCCATGTAGTGCGCGACCGCGCGCATCGTGTCGCCCAGGTCCTCTGCATCCTCACGCTTCCCACACACCACCATGCCCGTGATGGGCGTGGGCCAGATGCGGCCGCCCTCGCGCGCCGGGCCCCCATCCGCCATGGACCCGGACGTCGACTGCCGCCCC
>QAXD01000157.1:224485-304389 GCA_004335575.1 Haematococcus sp. NG2 | reverse complement strand
GCGGGGGCTGCGGCACGACGGGCGCGATGCCATGCGACAGCGTGGGTGGGCCGGTGCCAGGCGTGGGTGCCCCAGCGGCCCCCGCCCCCAGCTTGGCAACTGCGCTCCCAATGTTCTGCTGCCCCGCGCCGGCTGCCTGCAGCACCGCACCAGCACCTGTGGCGCCCTGCATGCCGCCCTGCAGCCCCAGGCCCATCGTGATGGTCCCACGGGGACCTGCCACCCCGACCGCGCTTGCTGCGCCCGCCGCGCCCTGCGCGGCCATCAGGCTAGCTGCAGCAGCCTCAGCACCGGGAGCGTGCTGGTTGGACGGGGGGCCTCCTGGAAGGAACACACCGGTTCCCGCGCCGTTCTTGCGCAAGGCGCTGCTGGCGCTTATGTCTTCGGACGGGGCCCGAGGCCCCACCAGCGCCTCCTGCTTCGCCGCGTCAAACTCCGCCTGGGTGATGAAGTTGAGGTGCAGCTGCGGGCGGGGACGGGGCGCAACAGGGTCCAGTGAAGCCGCGCGCATGAGAACAGCTATGGCTAGGGACCCGTTGTGGGACAACCATCAGTGACGGGGAAGGCACCAGCGGAACCCACTAACCACCAGGCTGGCAGTAAGCAAACGCTGGTGGCTCATTACAAGTTGGGCACATGCCCGAACCCTCAGCCGCAGCACCAGGCTGCCTGCACCTGTGGACCCCTTGCGCAGCATGACCTACCCAACACATAAATGTACATTTCCCCCCACCCTGACATCCCTGCCGACATGCGACAATGTTTGGCCACCCACCCAGTCCATGAGCACGCGCAGCGTCTCGATCAGCGGCAGCCTCAGAGACAGCAGCCGCCGCATGGACTCGCCCATGACAGCCGCCCACTCAGTTGCGGACAGCAGGCCAGTGCCACGCAGCTCCGCGCGCTCTGACAGGAACTCCTGCAGCTCCTGTGTGGCACAACACGCATTGCCGGGACAAGCGCAGGTTGCATCCCCGAGTGAACCTCGCCGTGGCACACACCTCCACACCTCCACATGCAGCTAAGATCCAGCAGACGCAACCGGACACATGCAGCACTTGCAGCAGACATGCAAGCAAGCGTGATCCTTGCAGGTACAGCACGTGGTATGCGCTGGCATACGTTATGCAGAACATTCAATGCATGCGCGTGTTACTGGCACTCAACACACCTGCAACCCAACCAGCTGCGCTGTCGTGAGCTGTGGGCCACGCCGCTGTGGTTGCGGCAGCTGCTGCGTCTGCACGTGCTGCTGCGCTTGCATGTGCTGTTGCGGCATCCCGCGCAAGCCCACCGCCGAACCCAGCCCGCCATGTGGGTCATGAGCAGGTGCAGGGTGGTGGCCCAGCAGCGCTGCGAGGCTGGGAGGTGCAGCCCCCCCTGTCATGTGAGCCGGGTGTGGGTGGGCAGCCGCCAAGGATGCTGCAAAGTTGAGCTGCTGGTGCTGGTGCTGCTGCTGCAGGTGTGATGACGGTATGCCGCGCCCTTGGTTGCCCAGCGCAGCCAGTGCTGCTGCCGCTGCGCCCCCATCACGAAAGCCCCCACCAGTGCCCGCCTGCTGCTGCTGCAGCTGCAGAGCAGCCAAGCGGGCTGCCATCTGCTGCTGCTGCTGTTGTTGCTGCTGCAGCTGCTCGTAAGCCAGCAACTGTTCATAAAGCTCAACAGCATCAGGCACGGCCCCCGCAGCTGCCACTGCATTGGCTGCAGCTGCAGCCGCTGCACTGGCCCCGCTTGTGGTGCCCACACTCCCAGCCGCCGCCTGCCGCAGCAGCTGCTCTAAGTTGGCCATGCCGCCTGCTTCGCTGTTTGCCATGTCCCTGCCAACCAAGCTGGAGCCAGCCGGATGCTGCTGCATGAGCCGCATCGCGCCATCCTCTGTGCCTGCAGTGCATGCCGACGGCCCAAGAGCCATGATCGCGGGATACTTCACCATGCACATAGTATGCTTGTGGCAGCACAGGACCGCACAGATGGTGCGGCTGCGTGTGGAATGTGCCCTGCGGCATGTCTGCAAGCGCCGAGGCGTGCATGCAGTGCCAGATGCCTGCAAGCACATGTGGTGCGTGACGGCCAGCAGCTGCCCTGCATTTGAAACCCTACCTGGGCGGGAGGATCCCCGGCTGTCTGTGGGCGGGTTCAGAAGCCCAACTGTGGCTGAAGCGTCGTCAGCAGCAGGCTCCTGGTCCTGGGCTTGCATGAGCAGTGCCCTGATCTCTGGGGAGAGCAGCTGCAATGCAGCCTCCGCAGAAAGACCTCCAGGCTGGCCAAGGCTGATGCCCTGTGTAATAGAGGAGCACGCGTTGTATAGCATGGCATGGCGTTGCAGAATGCATACGTCGCGCCTAGGGTGGTGCGCATGCATAATATGCGAGCACCACTGTCTCCGCGCACATCCCGTGGGCATTTTGGGCTCGTGCATGATCTGCATCACGCATGCGCATGCGCCATGTACACTGCACAGCACCCTGTGGTACTGTAAAGCAAAATGTGCCAACTGTCCATGCTGCATAAATCCTCACCAACAGCGATTGCAGCGCGTCCTGATCATGCGCCTGCTGTGCTTGTTGCTGTTGTTGCTGCTGGGCCCAGAACAGAGCAGTAAGCGCTGAAGCGTCCGAACCCTGCGCCCCAAGACCAAGTGCTGCTGACGATGAACTGGCAGCCCCACCCACAGAAGACGCATCAGTGTGGGAGGAAAGGTCCGGTCCTAGGCCTGGGATGCCAGGGACCCTCGCCTGCTTGGAACTACCCTGACTGCTGAATGAGTCCTGACGACCTGCTTCCCCCGGAGATCTGTTGATGGCTGAAAAAGCTTGCAGCATATGATCGAAAGCATGCGATGCAGCAGCAGGACGAGTTGAACCCCTGGAAGGCTGGCCGGGGGCTGCAACTGATACATCGTCCATGGCCAATCGCATCAAGCTCTCCTCGTCAAGTTCCAGCGATTCTGCAAAGACCCAAGAAATGAAACAATGTCCCGCCCATACGCGCACATGCCCGATAAGCAACACAGCAATGTCAAGCATGAACAGGCATGCCGTGCAAATCACGTCGCATTAGCACATTGGTAGTCATGGCTGCCCTGCACCTGGGTGTTGAGATTGTCCTCACCTGGCCCCGCATCCGCTGCATCGCCTTCTGCGCCAGCTCTTGACCCTCCTCCTCGAAGCTGAACCAATGTGGAAATGCGCTGAGGTGGATGCAGTGCATTCAGGTCTGTGGCGCCAGTGGAGCTTTTCCTGTCCACAGGGCGCAGCTGCTGCAGCCGCCCTGACGCGACAGAATGAGGCGAATCCCCTGTTTCACCTGGTGCTTCTCCATCCATAGTTTCAAATATACACGGCTGCGTGCATGGCAGAGGGGTGCCTGCAGCAACCTTATCAAACACAAAAAGATCGATGACCGGACACCCTCCAGCCAGACTCCCACACTCTATGAGGGCATGAGACGCGTCGAGCAGAATTCTGGCACAGTGTTACAAACATGCTTCAACGTCTGTTTGTGCATCACATCAGCCATCGATTGTGCGGCCATCGAGCATGCGTACTGCGGAGTGCAGGTGTGCCTACTTTCCCTGATGCATAGCTCTCAATATTTTACATTGGGATATGCGTGGCGAGGGGGCTAGTCCATTGCTTCAGCAGAGAACATCACGTACACTCTCCTGCAGGTGCTGGTGATGCCTGGGCGCGTAGCAAGGATGGAGCAACTGTAACAAGCGAGCGGGCATCCTCTTGCTTTCAGCAGGCTTATGGGGAGCGCCATTTGGCCACATGCACCGCGTGGCATGGTCAGCCTGCGTACAGCATGCAGGGCAGCCCGTGTGCAGCTGTGGGTAGCAGCAAAGGCACAACAGCTATGACCACGTTCGCTGCCAGCCCGTTGCTCCCAGCACATGCCCAGCAGCGGTGCTACACCTGTGAGACTGATGCAAGCAGGAGCAAGCGGGAGCAAGCTGAAGTTGCTGGTGCCAGTGCTATTGGCAGGTGAGAATAATGGTCCCGACCAACCAACCGTATCGCATGGCTTCACCCTGTGCGGCTGCGGCGTGGCACATGTGAGGGGAAGTACATGCGTGGTGGGGAAAAATGAATGAAGTTGCATCTTCTTAGGGCAGACGTTCCTGCATTATTGACACCACACTGTGCATATGCTCAACGTGCAGCGTGCGCGCGGACATGGCCATGGTCTTCACATGTGCGCGCTGTGACACGCGCGCTGTGAAAGCCTTCAGCCGCGTGTCATATGAGAAAGGGCTCGTGCTGGTGGGTCGGTGTTAAGTACAGACAGCTGCAAGAGACCATGCGATGCAAGCCCTGCCAGACCCCGTTTCGCATGTGTTTCCTGCTGCAGTTGCGCCGTAGCGCCGTAGCAGTGCAACAACACAGCTGCCCTGCTTGCTTGTGTGCTTAGGTGCGCTGCCCTGGATGCAGCTCCATGCATCTGGTTGCAGACCATCTTGGATGGTTCGGTGACAAGGTGAGTTTCTGGGCCGCAGTAGTTGTTTACGTGCCCGTGAGCTGCTTTGCTGGGTCAACGGATGGACTTGACACACTGTAGCCCCTGCTTGCGGGCCTTTAATGATACTATTGTAACCTTGCTTGCGGGCTTGCAATGATGTCATCTGGCACATGGCCCATGCTTGTGCTGACATGCAGTTGTGTGCTTGCCGGGTGTGCTGTGGTTGGTATATGCTGGCAGGGATGGACCGTGGAACAGCTGGCAGCTGAGCGCGGCACGAATGTCAAGCGTGTTACAGCCGATGCGGACTCCAGCATGTCATCAGGTCAGCCCAGCAACCAATCCCAGCTAACCAGCCTGAGCCCTGAGGACTGGGTAGGCTGGTCCAAGGTTGAGGCACTGATCGAGGTGGTGCAGAATAAGGCTGAGGGGGAAGGTAGTAGCAGCAACAGCGGTGCTGGACAGCCGCGTAGTGATGCAGCCACAGGGGCCAGCGGTGCACAAGGCAGTGGTGATGCAGCTGTTGCTGGGCACCGGCGACATGCTGCAGCAGCTGCATGGGGGGACATGGGGGTGCTGTCTGTCACTGTGGAAGATGTGGAGGCATGGCGCAAGGTGGCGCACTCAGGACACGATGCCAACCCGCAATAACTGTGATTTCAGTGCACTATTACGGTGATGCGACATGTGAGTGCGTCGTGTGGCTACATGTTATGGTCAGGTGAGGATATAGTGAGGGTTTGTGGCGACATAATGCAAGCAAAATATACAGGTACACTCAGGTGGCGAATGCTATGCGTCAAAAGGCTTGCATGGGTTGAGTGGGGTGGGTGAGTTTGCAAGGGCTCATATCAAGTGTAGATCAGGGCATCACTGCCTGCTGTGTTTCAAGCAAGCTCTGCCATGTAATGATGCATTTTAATCATCGCCTGTGCACCCAATGTATGGTGTGCATTGCCGGATGCATGTGTGCAGGACAGTGCAACAGCACAAAAAAGAATGGCAAGAGCCTCTTGAGGAACGCATGCGCTTCATGTGCACTGTGCGCATGGCATATGACATCATGCATGGACTGTGCATGCCGCTAATCGGTGCATGCAGGTGCATGTAATCCCCCTGCTGCCAACCCTCCCTTTCCTTCATACCATATCGCGTGATTCATCACTGTGCCATGCACATGGAGCTGCGCAACCAGGCAGCGCCATGTCATCACACTCAGATCGGCCTTTGTTGTGGGTCACAGGGAGGTGCAGTGAGCAACAGGAGGCATACATACACCACGCACCATGGGTGAGTAGCCACATGCAGCAGGCCCAGCGCGCAGCACAGCCATGAGCACGTGCACATGAAGAGCGCGTGGGCATCTGTCATCCTAGATTGCATGTCGCAGGCTCGTCCTTCCATGCGTAGCACGGCTGCCAATGCACATGTGCCTCCATGCAAGCAAAGCTGCCAGCAGGCGGCCTGGGACACGCGTGCATGCTGCGCACATGCGTAATGGGCGGCGTGGGTGTGCTCAGCTGAGGTCTTTCCTTCTCGTGCGCTAGGCTTCAGATCATTGGTCGACGGCAGCCGCCGGCCTCAGATTTGGCTAATGTTGAAATCAACGCCGCCGCCCAGCGCCTGTTGCATGCATGCCATGCGTGGCCAGGCTCCACTTGCTGCAGGCTGCAATCATGTGCATGGATGCTCCCCACAAGCCCAGCATGTGCACCACGAAAACTCAGATTGAAAACTAGGGCATCATCTGCGCACAGGGGCCTTAACCCTGTGCCATCAGCTTGATAGTGTCGTCCTTGTGGTGCAGCATACGAGGCTTATGCGGTTGTGGCGTGCAGGACCAACAAAAGGCAACAAAAGCTGAACATGCGCGCCCAAAAGCATTCATGAGTGACCTGTGAGGTGACATTCGAGTCAGCGCCCTATCTTTCTGCACGTGCATTCCGCTCCGTCCTTTAGCCCCTTCCACTCCGTGCAAACAAACAGCTCGTCCTAGAGCACCCCCACAACCCGCCTCTAGCGTACCGGCTTTAAACGCACCAACCAGAGCTTATGAGCGATTCCGACATTGCGGTCCTGCCTGTCGCAGGTGAGCACTCAACATTTCAGGCCTGCGCTGTTTGCATTTCAGTTGGCACATGCGCAGCGCCTGCAGCGGAACTGTTAACGTGGGCTCTGCACTGCTTCAGTAGAAACGCTGCGATCTGGCCGTGTTTTTCCAACTTGCAGCATTTGACCCTTTGGGTGATGACGTTGGGGGCCCCGAGAAGGGCGCAGAGGACGACGACGGCGACTACGTGCATGTCCGTGTGCAGCAGCGCAACGGCAAGAAGAGCCTGACCACGGTAGGTTCTTCGGGCGCCTCCATGCGGCATGTTCATGGTGGCCGTGAAGGAGGGCACTGAATGGTTGGTTTGCCGCCTTTGCGTGTGCAGGTCCAGGGCCTCAAGCAGGCCTACGACTACAAGAAGGTTCTCAAAGCTCTGAAGAAGGGTGGGTGCCAATTGGAAGCTGCCCCCAACATGCTTGAAAAAACCCGTGTTGTCCAGGACACGCCTGCGTGACGCGTGGCACCACTCGTTCGCATGCCCGCAGAGTTCTGCTGCAACGGCACCGTGGTTGATGACCCTGAGCTGGGCCAGGTGCGGGTTGGGGTGATCGTGCGCTGATTTGTTGCAAACTGAGACCGTGGCAGAGCTATTTCTTTTGCCGCTGTTTGCTGGGGGTATTTTTTCTGACTCTTGCGTATACCGCCTGTTAACAGGTGATCCAGCTGCAGGGCGACCAGCGCAAGAACGTGTCGGATTTCCTGCTGAAGGTGAGGCACGCTGCGCTGGTCCTGGCGTGTCTCTCAGAACCCGCCAGATCATGTGTTGCATGGCCGGCATTTTGCTGCTGCGCACGCACCTTGGCAGACGCTTTGAGAAAGCGCAGTCTTGATGCTCGTGATCGCGTGCGTGGTTGGCGTAATGGTGACCAGGATTCATTCCATGGTGCTGCCTGCAGGAGAAGCTGGTCAAGAAGGACCAGATCAAGATCCACGGCTTCTAAGCCTGGCCAAGCGAGAACAGCAAGCAGCCGTGGAGTAGCTAAAGCCAGCGCACACGCGTGGCCGTGCGCGCCGCGCGCATCACGCTGCTGGTCAGCATATGACGGCTGGAGAACGTGGTCCTTGCATGCTGTGTTCGGGGTCGTGCGCACGGGCAGCTGCCCCACACTTGCATTAACCCTTCACCTGTAGCTCGTTCCGCAACCTGGCTTTGTTGCTGCGGAGTAAGCAGTGTACAGTACACTCCAAAGGTAGATCATCACCACACAGGTGCATGGCTTGCCCAGTCCCACTAATGTGGGTCTGTGCTGCACCTTTTTCTGGGACCAATGATGTGGGGGTGCGGTGGCTGGTGCTGCAACGCTGCACCAAGCCGATTCAGAGGCACAGCTGCTGCCAAGCCTCAGCCCCCCATACTTTTGGTGCGTGTTGCGCACATATAGGGCAGCAGTGTGCCGCAGGGTTTCTGCCATGGCCCAGAACAGAGCTGCAAGATTTCAGTTTTTGGCATCACAGTCCCTCACTTGATTCTTGTGGTGTGTGCGTGTTGGGCAGTCATGGCATGGTTAGTTATGTTGGCTTGAACTGTTGCACTTCATGCTGTGCTTTGCGCGGTGCAACGCAGCAGCAGAGCGTATTCGATGTGCAATGCGCTATAAATTGTTGCCTGCATCCTGCCGCAAGCTGTAACATTATTCTGCACATCGAGCACAACTTGGTTACAGCAACTGATGTCGACATGTGGACACTACACGCAGGTTAGCTACAGCCCTGCTTTTACGACAGGTCACAATTCAACACTTAATAAAAGCACCACTACAGGCACCACAGGCAGAAGGTTTCAGCTGCAGAATGTCACTCTCTGGCGGTGGTCTGTACGTTCGCGATGTTTTACACCAGCTCGATTGTCACGCCTAGTCGTGGCAGGTAGCCGAATGGCTGCAGCACACTGAGTTGCGCAGCCCATGTGATCTGCACATGTACGAGACAGCATGGCTGTCACACTGCTCAGCCCCAGCCGTGCAGCATGCACCCAAGTTACGTACAAGCTCATGCATTACCTGAACAACGGACAGTGCAAGAAGTGCAGCTCGACACGCTGTGGCAGGGCGGCTGCAGCACAACGCAGGCCTCGTGCACATCAGTAGCAGGCAAGGTCGACCTGCTGCACCACACCTGCAGTGCAGGGTCGCCCACGCTGGCCCCACGTGACAGGTGTACTCGGTCAGTGTACAGCGCAGACACCTGTGGGCCGCGTCCAACAACAACTTGTTGGAAACATCGCGGAAGATGGCATGCGTGGTGCAGCAGCGGATGACGTGAAAATGGGCAGATGCAGCCATGCTCCAGGCGTGCTGTGGTGTGTTGCATTGATACTCGCTGCACGGCTGCCTGCCTGGGTCCCAGCAGCTTGCAGGGTGTGGAGCGTGTGTGTTGGTTGTGTGTGGGTCACATGTCACTGTGCGTGCTTGCACGCATATCATCAATGGATACACAAGTGCTTTAAATCTGTAATACACTGCTGTAGAACCATGCCATGGTCTGGGACCTGCACGCATGCGCACCACGCCGCTGGAGTCCAGCTTGAGCTTGGCCAGGCCCCATGCATCACTCACAGCCCCGTTGCCGCCCTCGTCCTTACCAGAGCCTACACATACCGCACGTGCAGCCACAGCAACCGTGCACCTTGGACCTTGAGTTCCCGCAGGCACCTGTTCTGGTAGGAGAGCACCTGATGCTTAGTGCTGGGACGCATGACAATAAGAGTGCGGCGAAGTTGCCAAGTGTATTATTGTTAAGCTGCCGAGCATGGAAAGGGCACTGCTGTGAGAATGCATGAAATCTGTGATGTAATGTGGATATGTGATACGCAGATGTTCAACATTAAGTCATGCTAAGTTGTGTGACTTACCATTCGGCAGCGGAGGCACACGTGTGGCCAGGCCCAGTGTGATGCGGGGAGGGGGGCCCGCACCTGCCCCTTTGCCACTCAGCATCCCATGCTGCCACAAACAAGCGGTGTGAACAGATGAATGGTGTGAAGAGACAAACCGTGCGTAGCAGCAGGTTCGAACGGATTCAAGCAACATTGCATTCCTGACACGCATCATTTCACCACATGCCTGCCTGCTGCAGCCTGACTCAGGGCAACGCAGGTTATAAGGGCGATCGCAAAACCACTGATCGTTGTGCGCGGTACAGCTTGAGCAATGGCGGCATTGGCATGATCGGCAGCGGCCGCAGCCGCAGCCGCGGCAGGAGCATCATCACACATGCACAGGCTGGCCTGCCGCAGACGTGTGTGGCGGTGGCACTGCGGCGCATGATCAGCACCAGGACACTGACACACGCGGGCCCAGCCTGCCCAGACCAGGCAGGCTCACTACGGCTATGAAAGACGTGCCAGATCGGCCAAGAATGACGTACCAGTGCTGCCACGTCATGTGTGAACTCCGCGCCAAACGTGGTGCGAGGCGTGGCGCGGAAGGCCCAGCCCAGGCGCACCCCCAGGGAGCGGCCGGGGCCGCTGGCATTGGCCGCGTCAGACAGGAAGGCGGACACCTCATGCGCCTGCGTAATGATAACAACATGGCGTTTCACAGATGTTTCTGCATGCCGGAGCCTGATGCGCCTGGGTGGTGCATGTCATTCCAACAGCAACGAATGCAGTGAAGGTATTTGAACAGCAGCGTGGCGTCACATGTGAGATGCATGTGAACTAGGATGCATTCCCGTGGAAGCTGTGTGGCTACTGAGGTGCACGGGGGCACGAGATTGGGTTCGTTGCATAGGAGAGATCACAGCTGCTGTGTGGCGCATCACATCAAGAGATCGCATGGCATGCAGTTGCGTGTGCGTGAAATGTACCAACGAGAGTGCAGCACTGGGCACGTGGCAGTAGGCCGGCGTGCTGCGCTCCGCTGCTCAGCAGCAGCGTCGCTGGACTTGGAATAGGTACGCCGGCGGGCACACCCTTGTTAAAATCCCAAACCCTGCAGCCCCAAAGGTTTATGCCTTTATGGGAATGGCAGTATAGCACACCTCGTTGACCCATGCACCGCCCACACTCCAGCGCGTGACCCCCCCAAGCAGCGCAGCTGTCGCACGCGCCGTGGCCCTGTCAGGCGCCACAGCTGCCGCCTTTTCGGCAGCTGCCGCCTTTTTGGCAGGAGTACCGCCCGCAGTACCAGCGGTGGGTGCAGTAGTGCCGGCACCACCTGCGTTGCAGTACAAAGTACGGCACATGTGGCGGTGTGGAGGTTGGCGGCGCATGGGTACTGTGGCTTTGTGGGTGTGACCATCATCTGGTGCATCCGATAAAGAATGGCATCAGACCACTGCGTACTAGGACGTCTTCCACCAAGCAGGGGATACGGGAGCAACCCACACCACATCGCAACGCAGTCCCTAACATAACACAACAGCGGCGTATCACAGCCTTCAGATGCTTGCCGGAGCCTGACAGGTTGTTTCATTTCATCATCATCATAATCATTGTTTCATTTGTTTGGCATCCAGTCTAATCAAGAGTTCACCACAATTGCGCACCCATGTCAGGCTGCCAGGCTCCGGCATGCACAAACATCTGCGCTGTGAAATGCTGTGTTGTTACCATTAACTGGCATAACTGCGCACCTGTGGATGGTGTGTCCAAGGCCGCACGCAGCTGAGCGGCAGCACTGGCAGCGTCACGCGCAGCAACCGCAGCACGGGCTGTGGAGAACGCCAGGTCACCGCCCACACGCACGCGGCCAGACGCTGTGCACACACCCGAGCCAACATACACACAGATGTCGGTAACCATGAAGAAGAGATACAGGGTGCACGATGGATGAACCGTCTGTGGAACGCCGTGTTTTTGTTGTTATTTGTTATGAATGAGCCTCTGCGGCCGATCCCAATGCACACATTGAGTCGCGCACCTGAGCCAAGGCTGAGGGAGAGCAGTGGCGATGGCTCCAGGGTGGTACTGCCCTGCAGCCATGTGCATGTGTTGAGGCAGTACAGGTGCATCGAGGCAATACACAGTGAGACCTGCGGGTCACTTTATGCGTTCGTAGCGAATGGGCAGCGTGGGCAGCAAATGGGTGGCTGCCTTTGATGCGTTGCACTCTCCCCTGCGCGTGGCCTTGCAAATGATGGTCTGAACCACAAAGCACAGCAGCCACAGCAGCACTCGCTGCCTCTCTTTGACGACAACTGGCATCGTCAACAGTTGAAGCATGAAGTTGAAACTTCAATCTGTATAAAGAACATGTTTACATTGTATGTGAGTTGAACATCCTGCAGCCCCTGCTGTGTCCAAGCAGCATCACCATCCTGCTGGCGCACCTTGATGTGCACGGGAGAGCGGGCGTCTCCCATGTACTCAAACACCAGTGACGCGTTCAGGGGTGGTGTGGCAGCAGCAGCCGCAGGAACCACCTTGATAGGTGTGCTGGTGCTGGGGGCCGCAGCAGAGGCAGCAGCGGGGGGAGCGGCCATGGATGTGATGAGTGACGCCTTCAGACCGGGTGTGACCTGCAGCACGCAGGTGTGACGTGCGCACACGTGTGTGATGTGGGACGTAGGCAGGTGTGAGGTGTGAACACAGGTGTGAGGTGTGAACACAGGTGTGACCTGTGAAGGCAGGCGTGACATAGCAGCACGTGGGAGCTGAAACGTCCACGCCAACACATAACATGAAACAATGCCAGAACACAGCACCACCCATGCATGATGGTGTTGTAGCATGGGCCGTCAAAGTCTGGCTCAGACCCCAACATGTAACTCTTGAGCTACTGGCAGGCAAAGCCGCAGCAATGCACATGCCAGCGGATAGGCCACGCCAACTAGAAACCGTATTAGTAAATGCGTGGGCTTCACACATCGATGTCTGGCCATGGGCAGTGCTCCACGGACCGCTCCCGGATGCTCCAGGACATTCCTGTCACCCTTACATCCATCACACCTACCGTCAGCGTGTGACGTGCGGTGCGTCACGCTAACAAATGAGTGATATGTGATGTGTGATGTGTCCCACTCACCGTGCCGCTCACGTCCAGCTCCACTGCCCCACTGCTGGCGGCTGATGCAGTGACAATGACCGGGGTGGTTGTGCGCCCATCTGTTTGCCAGACAATCACACATGGAAAATCGTCATCCAGGTATGTGAAGCACATGTAGGGCACCACAAACAGCATCAACCAACCATGGTGCGAACATTGATTCATGAGTTCATGGCATGATGGCATGACCATGCCTGCACCACTGCAGCTTCAGGTGTGCCACATGAAACAACATGGTGGTGATGCATGGGAGTGCTTGGCATGCAGGCATGGGCCATGCAAGAGTAAGGTCACGCAAGCGGTGCACGTACCCTCCGTCTTGCTGAGCAGAGCCACAGCCCCGGTCAGAGTGGAGGAGATCACATCACCAGACCTGGGTGGGGCAAACGAGGGACGCGACAGCAGCAGGAGAAAATGGTGTAGCAAGCCAGAGAGGCTTGGCACAGCAAAGAGAGGTTGCATTGAGGTTGCTGCACGGCCATGCTACAGCCGATGTACTGCCACGTTTCGACACTGAGCTCATACTGCAGCTGCTGTGGGCGACTGGTACACATTCTACTGGATCTCAGCAGCACACAGGGGCGTGCCAGGGCTCGAAGCGCTTGGAACCACATGAGCCTACGAGCCTCAAGATACTGACGTACTATGTCAGCAGTCTAAGCACTGTTGGCGGTTGCAGTACATCTGTAGATGTCTCACACCTCAGCGCCGTGCCAGAAAGTGTGATCCCAGAGGCGGTCCGTGTGGAAAAGGTGGCCTTGTGGTCCAGGACGAACTGCCCACGGCCCCTGATGTGCAAAAGCAGTACGGCGGCAGCACAGCAGCAGCGTTGGCAGTGGCACGCCAGTGGCATGGTGGTGGTGGCATGAGGTGGCGGCATAGAGCTGTCCCAGCACAGCAGCAGCACGGCAGCCGCACTTGCTGGAACACCAGCACAAACCACTGATGAGCCCGTGATGTTACCGGCAGTACGCAGCAGTACTCAGCAGAACAGCTGCACATCCTCCCACCTGGCGCCATACAGCACTTCTTTGGACAGAGCGCCGATCTGTGCGTATGGCAGCGCCACAGCATGAGGTGGCCCACCTGCGCACGGAGTAGGTGGCATGGCATGTGCATATCAACATATGCCAGGATGGAAATGGACGCCGCATGATCTGAGCATACGTTAAAGAAGGATAACAACATGGCTGTCTCGTGCACAGCTGACCGGTGCTTGGTGCCTCAAAAGCCGATGCGCTCAACCAAGAGTACAGTTGAACTAACTCATGGTGCGCATGCCTTGGCCATCTGGCAGTGGCCATGGCAATGCCATGATCGCATCAACAGAGGCGCAACAGGGCATGGGATCTGGGGCATGCGACATGAGGCATGAACATGCGCGCCAGGATGCACATGCGTGCAGGCACCCTGCCTGTGTAAACCCTGCGTGGTGTCAACTGCAGCCGTGGGTATCATCGTCTGCCAGCACAGCACCCCTGCTGGCTTTCAGCCCAACCACAGCCACCCAACGTGTCTATCTGCAAGGCCTGTCACCAGCCCTGCTGGCCCTGCACCACCCGCAGCCCGCAGCTTGCTGCACAGCAGCTGCCCCCTGATCTCTGGTGCTGCCAACTGATGGGCCCATCAGATGTAGTGCCATGGGGTTCATGTGGTTGGGGCACTGGCCCTGACTCACCTTTGCCCCCTTCATCATTGCCATTGCCACGTGCCCCCCCTTCCTCTGCCTTGGCTCGGGGCACCCAGCCACGCAACAGCCCCCACAGGAATGGCGCCATGCCTGCACTGCAGCAGGGCGTGCGGTGATTGCTGCACGCACAGTCAGCAGCATCGGGCGGGGCACAAGCACATGAGCTGCGGGGCATCTTGGATGGTTCCTGTGCTGCCTCTGCTCTGGTTACAGCTACACGCAGCAGTTAGAACTGCCAGTGCTGAAGCTTAGGCGGCCATCACCCTCAGCTGCTGCTGCTGTCGCATGTGCGCGCGCTGACGTCACTGCATGGTGTTGCTGGTCGGCCAGCAGGACTGCCATAATACCGCCTGTGTTGTTCTACGCATTGTGTGTGGATGCAGGCCAGTTCATCTTCGCACCTGGCAGCTCACGTCCAGCACCTACGCCAGCGTCAGGTGGGGATGGTTGGATCACTTGCACACAATTTGATGGGTTTCCTGGCTGGGGCCCAGGCTACCACGATTGCTGCTGGAGTATAGGCCGGTGTATGTGTGGCTGTAGATGCATGCAGCTCAGCGACACTAAGCAGCAGCTGCCCGTTGCACCAGTGAAGTGTGGTGAGAGGTTTAGGGTTTGCCAGATCGCTGGATCTGCTTGCCTTCATTGTAGTCTAGGGCAGTGCCAGGACTGGCTTGAAGGATCTAAGCAACATGGCATTGTAGGCTACTAGCTGCATGCACCTGACCCCAGCTGAGCTGCCGCGATGTGACACGTCAAGCGGCGGCCACAAATTTACATCGACATGCCACGATTTGCAGTGGCGCCCACACTGATGGGCAGATGGCCTGCATACATCAGTTCTCCGTTCCCTCATGTCCTGGTTAGGACAGCCTAGGCATACAGAAAATGCCCGTATGAATTACCACTGACATCCATGAAAAATACGGTGTCTTCATGATGCAAGCCCTACTGTGCGAAGCCCATCATATCATCAAGTCATCTTGCCCCTCGCTATTGTCCGGAGGAATCACAAGCTGTATAATGTTGACCCTAGATATACGGTGCCAACAGTGTGTCTTGCCTAGTCCTCCATTCAGTGCTTAATTCCAAACCCAGTCCAACTACAGGGTGTTCCAAAACAGTTCAACTATGTACTTGGGCTACTCAGCCCCACACCGTCAGACCGCACAGGCTGGGGAGCGACAATCAAAAAGGCAGCAAACCAGGCTATACCGGCGCCGTCCGAGCCACCACCACTCAGCCCATGCAATGCTGCACAAATCAAGACCTGACCAAAACACGGCCTCTCACTTCAGCCACCCAGTTGTGTATACGAACCCCTCTAGCTGCATGCACACCAGGTGGCATGCAACAAGCTACATCTCTGCCGCAACACCTGCGCCCAGCACCCACAGATGTGAGGCCCTGCAGCAGCTCAGATCCCACCAAGGTGTCATCAAAGCACCAAGGCGGTCAACACTGGTCAACTGCTGGTCAACGCATCTGGGGCACTGCCATCCCTGCACACAGTGCCCTGCTGCACACGCACACACGCACTCCCCACGCGCTGCAGTGATCGATTGATGCTCACTGCAGCTGGCAGTGGATCATCAGATCAACCATCCTGCTTCATTGCGCGTGCACAGCCGGGGCTGGGGATGCGCCTGCATTGGCGCTGTGCGTCATGTTCACCAGCGCGCTGACTTGTGCATGCTGCTGCATGCGGCGGTTGTTGACAGCACCACGTGCCAGCCGCTGCACACGTGCCTCCAAGGTGCTGGGCTCCTCGTACTCCGCCCGAGATGCTGCAGATCGGTACAATGCAGCTTCCACCCGGCCCACAAACTCAGGCAGGCGGCATCGTGCAGCGTCCGCCATTGCGGGCCGCCGCGCATATAGCATTGCTACCAGCTTGCGCACCACGTCCTGCCGCATGGGCAGATCCTCCAGAGGCTGGTGCCAGGGCTGCTGCAGCGCTGCGATCTGCAGACTGCTGGGCCCAGCTGCTGCTGAGATTGCTGCAGACAGGGGTTGGCGCGCATCATCCTCGGAGCTATCCGAGTCTTCCCCCTCTGACCCAGCTGCTGCAGCATCTGGGCAAGGCTGCACCTGCTGCGGGTGCTGTACCTGCAGCGACTGCCAAAGGGGCCGCATGGCCAGCTGGGCTGCTGGGGTGGCTGTGGTGATTGGGTGCAGATCTGAGGGCGCCGCTGCAGGCGGGGGGGACAGCAGACCTGCCATGGCCGCCTGCTGGTTGGGCATGAGGTGCAGGGATCCAGAAGACAGGGAACGGCTTGCGAACACGCGGCGGCGTGGGGCTGATGTAGGGGCTGTAGCATCGAGAGAGGCAGGGGAGGATGTGCCAGGCACAGGCGAGGATGCAGGCCCTGGGGAGGCAGATGCATGGGCCGCCATGCGCTGCTGCAGTGCTGCCAGCTGCTGCTTCATGAGCGCTGTCACCCGGCTCACTTGCTCGTCCATCTCTGCTTGCTGCTGTGCTGCGATGGCAGCACGCTCCGCCTCAGCTGCCGCCTTGCGCTCGGCATACTGGTCAGGGAAAAGGCGCTGCAGTGTGCGCTCCAGTAGACGCGACACACCTACAAGTTGCAGATGCAGCGTCGGGGTGCAGGTGAGAGGAGCGATGGGGCATGATGTGTGCGTGGGCTTGTGCTGCTGGGCTGACTGTAACTGCTCGCACCCACATCACCTGCACAGATCCATGCAGATGCTGCCAGTCAATACTCACCTAAACTGGTAGTGCCTGGTGCCAGCAGCGATTCACGGCACAGCGGGCAGCGCACGCCCGAGCTGCTCTTGCTGCATGCACTCCACCTCTCAATGCACAGCTTGCAGAACTCGTGGCCGCATGGACCTGCGGAACAACGAGGTGCGCAGAGGTATTTGCGGTAAGTCGTGTTCTCTGTTTTGGCGGGAAGCGGCAGTCGAAGGGCCCATGCAGACGGAACAGCCAGCTAGGGCTGTTTCGGATCCCCGAGACCCAGCTGCATCTCACGCTGCCCCGAGCTGCATGGCCTGAAGTATGCGCGGTGCTGGCCGCTGACTGACTTGCTGTTCCTAGTGGCAGTCACGCGAGTTTGGCGCCAACCCACATTGCATCCCAGAAGTACATGTCTGCATCGCCTGGACATGGTCGCGATCACCCTGGAGCTGCATGAACTAGAGCCCGCTGCTGTTGCTGCAGCCATCTCGCGGGGCCGTAGCATTCAAACACGCACCGCACACAGGCTCGACGATCAGCTCGGTGCAAATGCTGCAAGCGTAGTCTTCGGCATCAAAATCTTCTGCAGGGCGCTTCTGGCCCCGAGCCCTCGATTCCATTTCAAACTTGTGTTGCACCTTGGTAGCACTTGGATTGTTTGTGAGTTTGCGTTTGTATTTTGCTTGAATTGGCCCCTTTTATCCATCCTTATCGCCCAGGGCGCGGAAAACCTCTCATGGATGATGGGCGGTTTGCATCTTGAATTCGAGCGCGTGGCGCCTCATTTCGCCGCGTGCGCCATCTCCATGGCCGATAAAAAGATGCTCTTTTAGTTTTGCTATGAATCAGTACGCTGTAACCGCCGGTGCAGGTCAACCTGGTGGCGCAGTACTGCAAACACGCACTGAGTTTCCCAAGGACTATATCAACAACATCTTCAGAATAAACAAGCTGTTCCCTGCAGTGTGCAGCGTGTCTGGCAGAGGTTTCTAATCGCAGTAAGCTACTGCCACAACGATCCTGCATGCCCGCCACCTGTCGGTTCAATGTCTGCTGAGCCTAACTAATTACAGCACGGCGTAGATCTATGATGCAAAACCCGTGAAACATGTGAACCCTAGCACATGATATGTGCGGCCCCGCGCCACCCGTCGGAACGAATGAATGCAAACTGTCTTATGAAACTCGAACTCTGGTCCTTCTTGTACTTCATGGTCATCAAGCTCTAATCCCTACTCGTGATTACCGAAGAGGGCAGCCTTGAGCTGCGGCAAAGCCATTCATCAATACGCTACCTGGGGCGCATCAATTAACGTTCACGATGGCTGGCATGGCGTCGCTGCTGGCCAAAGGCGCCGTGAAGCAGGCTCTTGATGCCTTTTATGAGCACACACCCAAAGCTGTCATCCACTTCAATGTGAGGAATTGGGCTGTCACATGAGCTGCGTGGGCAGCATGCATGACTGCATGGGACTGGTTTCCAAGCATGGCACTGCTGATAACAGCTCAGATGTATGCTCCCCTTCTTGAGACCGACATACGCCTGGCAGCATGGGAGCATGGCACACTGTGCAAGCCTGCTGCTGGCATTACTCAGGGCATAAGTCATGGGAACAGATGCATCAGGTCCTGAAGGCAGAGCAGTGGCTGTGTATGAGTGTATCCCCCTCTCCATGTTGGATGTCTGCCTACATGGAGCCGCCACCGTCATACCCTCCCTCACGTCCAGGACCTGATTGTGAAGAGCGCCAAAGGCAGCTGGCTGACAATGAGTGATGGGTCCAAGTACCTTGACATGAACAGCGGTGAGGCGTTGGGGGGTGGGAGGGTGCGGCAGTGAGAGATGCAAGCATGCAACACAGGGGGGCAGTATCATGGGGAGCTCATCATGCACCACAGTGCATGGGTCCCTGTCCAGACAGTGCGTGGCCGATAGGGCTCATGGTTAGCAGCTGCATCAAACAGCGCACATCTTTGCTTTTGGAACCTGTGCTGCAGTGTTGGCAAGTCTGCTGCAGGGTCCTTTGTGCTGTGTACAAGTCGCAGGCAGCACATGCTGGCAGTGCAGCAGCTGGCCATCGTGGCCGACACAGCATCCGTGCACATCAGGGACTCGGCACAGTCCCTGAGGCTGACCACTGTATGCCTCATACCCCCAACTCTGGGCATGCACATTGCACACATACACACACACACAGGCATCGGCGTGGCCTCCACTGGGCACTGCCACCCTAAGGTCGTGGAGGCGGTGCGCGAGCAGGTGAGTGCCAAGGAGGAACGGGTGGAGGGGAGTGCAGCTGAAGCCGCACATTGGGGTGTGTAAAAGGCTAAAAGCCCTGGGGTCCAGAGGGAGTCCATACCCCAGCTGAACGCGTGCAGGCCAGTGGCCTTGGTGAGGTTATTTACTTATTTGGATTCACCAGGGGCGTGTCAGGGACGGCCCCAAAACAAGGTACCAGGATGCTGATATTGATGTACCAGGATGCTGTTAGTGATGCTGCTCACCAATGGGTCATGGGCTGAGGCAGGGGACCAGGTGCAACGGTACCACAGGCCAGGCATGTTACACGTATGGTGCAGCATGCATATGTGGAAACATGCGCGGACAGCGTCACAGGTGCCTTCACAGGTCCACACCGCACCAGGAGCCCAGGAAGTGTGATGGCACCTGTGACGCTGTCCATGCATGCGTTCATGCGGCTTGCTGTGCTGATGCAGATGGTGATGTAATCGTGATGGTCAGCGAAGCTGGTTGGGTGTCAAGTTTGGGGTGATGTTGGTTTTCAAGGTTCAGGTGGTGACATGCACACACGACGCAATCGTGCATGCCGCCTGAGCCACATGGGCCGTGCTGGTGGCTGCGTGCGCAGGCAGGGCGCGTGGTGCACGCGCAGCAGAATATCTTTGGCGCGCATGAACCGCTGGTACAGCTGGTGGACCGGTTGCTGCAGATCACGCCGCAGCACCTGTCACGCTTCTTCTTCTGCAACAGGTGGGCGCAGGGCATGCCCTGGTTGGCCATCCTGCTCTCCCGCTGCCCCGCTTGCCCAACTGATGTGTGTGGGGAAGGGCTGTGGGCAGGGCTCCTTGGGGGGGAGCTGGGGCATAGGGGTGGGTGGTGGTCAGGACTGGGGTGGGGACAGGGGTGGGGTGGCTGTGCACATGTCAGGCTGTTGCATCCACGAGCAAGGGCAGTTCCCAACATGGGGCGGGCTCCTGCTGCAAGCTGGTCACGGAACAGGTGCGGCTAGGGAGGTCCAGTGCGCTGATTGCGCAGGGCAAATGCGTCAGTGACAAAGTTGATGGATCAAGTTTGGCTGGATGCAACCAAAGTTGGTGTGTTGACTGTTTTTGGCTGGTTGGACCGCTGCGCAGTGGCGCAGAGGCAGTGGACAATGCGATCAAGGTGGCACGTGCGGCCACAGGCCGCCCAAACATCATCGCGTTTGATGTGAGACGTGCTGCGGGGCCAGAGGCTTAATTAGGCTGCTGCCCTTGCTGCCTGCACGGGAGAGCTTCCTGGTGGTCATCTCCAGCTGTACAACAAGTGCAACCCTGCTCTGATGCACATCCATCATCCGATGCTCTGAACCATATCCATCATGTAATTCATGTCACATGGTGTCCATGCCCCACCCACGCTTGCCACACATCACAGTATGAGCCTACATATGCACACATTATGCACTCGCGCCTATTGACCACACACAGGGCGGCTTCCACGGCCGCACCATTGGTGCCATGGCCATCACAACCTCCAAGACGGTGTACCGCCAGGGCTTTGCACCGCTCATGCCTGGGGCGTTTGTCGCGCCCTACCCTTACTGCCTGCACTGCGGGGTGCGTGCTGGCCTGAGGCTCATGCATTGTGGCTGCTTGCCCACGCACAATCTTGCATGCGAGTTTGAAGCACACATGCGCGCGGTGCAGCCAGGGCTTTGCTGTATTGGGTACGATGTAGCTTGTTTCTCATGTGGCGCAGCTGCCGTGCTTCTTAGCAGCTGGTGCAAGTGTGCTGTGGCTTGCTTGGGCCCTGCTGCGCCCTGCGACTGTAGACTGGAAGTCAGATAATGATACCTACAAATGCAAGATATGTTGGAAGTGTGAGGCCCACGCTCACCATCACATGCATGTGGCTCTCACACCCCTGCATGTGGCTCTCACACCCCTGCATGTGGCTCTCACACCCGCGCGCAGGTGCAGCAGGAGCGTGGTATGAAGGGGTACCACCTTGCGCCCTACTGCGCGCCGTTCGATGACCCTGCCAACCGCAGCTGTTGTGGCAGTCCCTTGGAGGTGAGGCGTGGACCTGAGGCTGCAACACCACGTCGCACATGCACAGCATGCAGCAGCAGCGTCATAAGGAGGCATTCCTTTCACTCTTGTGTATGCCACACCATGGCTCATGGATGATACTGATGTAGTCAGTTTAGCGGCTCATGGCTGACACTGCGCACTTTATGATTTGTACTGGCCGCGCACTCTGCATGTCCCTGCAGGCACTGCGCATGATGTTCAAGATGCAGACGGCTCCATGGGAGACAGCGGTATGTTTGTGCAGCTGGGTTGGTGCAAGCCAACCAGAGATCCCTCACCAGTTGCAGATGCCTTGAGGTCCAGGTGCACGCGTCGTAACTGTAATCCCCTGAGCCCATGTATACCCCGCACCCCCACCCCCATTTCTCCTTGCTTATCCAATCTCTTGATCACTCTCATCCCTCCCTGCCTTACCTCACTTCTCACATATGTTCTCTCTCCTGCTTGCTCTTTTTGCACTGTCTCATTCAGGCTATCATTCTGGAGCCAGTGCTGGGCGAGGGGGGCTTTCTCACTCCACCCCCGGGCTTCATGCGTGAGCTGCGCACGCTGTGTGACGAGCACGGCATCTTGCTGATTGCAGATGAGGTGTGTGCACTGTGTCAGCCGCCATGCTGCTTGAGCACTATGTTTGTGGTACTTTCAGGTCAAAGACCCTAAACCCTAGACTCTAAACCCTTAAGCCCCCAACCCCAAACCCTAAACCCGCAGGTGCAGGCAGGAGCTGGGCGGACTGGCACCTGGTGGGGGCACCAACAGTTTGATGACAGCGGCATGACCCCCGACATCCTCATCTTTGCTAAGGTGTGGCCAGCCGTGCAGATGGTTGTTGCAAGCACCTTAGCTGGATCGCACACATAGTTGTTGGACTGCGTTGCGTTCTTGTTTCGCTGCTGGTTCAAACCAGTATGTTGGCTGTGCGCCTGAGCTAATGTGTTATGTGTGTGTTTCAGATCAGTGCGGCCCCTGTGTGCAGCAGCTGATGGCACCCTGAACCCTAGATCCTGAAACCCTAAACCCTAAACCCCATTTGGGGCGTCCTGGCGCATGACCTGGGTCGTGGCATAGTTCCACATATTATCATCACATGCGGAGACCATGCGTGAGACCTTGTGTGCCCATGCTACACCTGATGCACGCAGGGCATTGCAAGTGGGTACCCCTTGGCTGGCCTGGCAGCCCGTGGGGATTTGTTTGACAAGATGGCACCTGGGACACTGGTGAGACTTTTTCTGGCTGCTGAACAGCTCCCTGCGCTGCCAGGCTCTTGAGTCTAGTTTCCACAGGCTGTGTCACTACCAGCCATACACCAGCGCCTGTTGACAGACACACGGGGTTCTGGTGCGCCTTTGTGTGGTGTCGATATGGCATGCCGCTCTCATGGCGGCCACCACAGACTGAGTTTATTTCTTGCCACAGCCACGACCAGTAGCAGCTGGCGATGCCATCCTTTCTCATGTACCTGTCCTGCATGATGTGTGCGCACTGCACTGCTGTCACTGCTTACAGCGGTACTGCTTTCCACTGTACTGCTGTTGCCTGTACTGCAGGGCGGGACGTACGGCGGCAACGCGGTCGCGGCTGCCGCAGCTGTGGCCACGATTGATGTGATGCGCGAGGAGGGTGTGCTGGAGAACGTGAAGGCGCGCGGCGTGCAGCTCATGAAGGGTGAGAGCAGTGACAAGGTTATTGTGAGAACCCAACATGTGTGTGAGAACCCAAAGTCATATAGGAAGTCGCAGTAAACGCTGAACCTTATAATAATGCTTGAACCCTAACGTCTGGTCAGATGGCAGATGTGGCGGTGGCGGGTGGTATGGGCTGAGTGAAATGAGCGCATGGGGACGTCATGTTCGCCACCGCCGGCCCCTCTGTGCTGTTATTACTGCCCCACTGCCATTCCCACAACGCTTTAGAGTGCTCTTGATTGTGCTTGCACATGGCACGCTCTGTGCCACCACCGCAGCCATGCATTGTGTTGCGGCTGCGCTTGCGTTTGCGTGCGTTCTTCGTGTTGACCTTGGGATTTGACGTGCGTCTGACTGTGCCTGACCGTGCGCGTTGTTTGAGCAGGGCTGGTGGATATGGCCACCCGGCACCCATCCATCATTGATGTGCGCGGCCGGGGGTTGATGGTGGGCGTTGAGTTTGGGGCACCAGGGGGGGGCTCCTTCAAGGCCAAGCCTGGATTCGCATCGGTGAGTGTGTGTGTCCATCAAGGGTGTCCATCAGGGTGTGTTCTCCGTCATGTTTTTCCCCATGATGTGGCCGCATGTCTGTGCACGTTGCTATGTTTTTTTCTCGTGCCTGCGCTTGCATGTGTGGCTGAGGTGGGCACGGCCTGGTGTGGGAGATGTGGGTTGGCTGAACGGGTGCTGTGTTGGTGGTACACCTGGAGCAAGCACACTGCAAGATAATTTGTTACGTTTTGATTATAATCAGAGTGGCTGTACACAGCAGGTCTGAAGAGGCTGTCATGGAACGGAGATGTGGTAGGGGAGGCACCCACAGCATACATATTGATGGCAAGCCACGGCATGCTCACCGCACTCAACTCTCCCCTGTGCTGCTGCATGGGGCGTGGACTGCAGGCGGTGACCAAGGGGACAGCAGCACGCAAGGTGCTGACCATGACAGCTGGCGCACGGGAGGCCATCCGTTTCCTGCCACCCCTCACTGTCACGGAGAGTGAGATCAACCAGGCGCTGGAGGTGAGCCCCAGTGGATGATGGCTGCTGCCTTGCTGTGGGGAAGGCAAACACTGAGCAAGATTGGGTGGGGTTAGGAGTCGGGCACAGCACGTGGTGTGTGTGTATTATTGGTGTTATTGTTGGTATTGTGTGGTACTATCATCAGGGGCAGGGCACAACAGGTGAGGTATGTTGGGGGGGGATGCTGGTACACATGTTTCAGTGCAGGTTCATGGGTGTGGAACACACAGCCTGGTACAGTAAGCCGCAGCCAGGGTGTCACCAGGCTGTCCAGGTGCAGTGTGGCTGCTGTGTGGCTATGTGGCTGTGTGTTACAAACAGCGCATGGGACACACAACCGGCACACAAACCAGGGTGCCTGTCGGTCGCCCGTAACACACAACAAAGCACTATGTTGTCACTGCTCTGTCCATACGGCTGAGGCAGAGCTGGCAACACTGGTTTTATCGGCATAACAGCCATAAACAGAGACGCTGCGCCTGTCCCTTGCATGTCCACGCAGGTGTTTGATGCAGCACTTAGTGAAGTGGAGGTGGCACATGCCAAGCCGTAAGCGACGGAATCAGTTGTTGTTGCAGTTGCCAGTACAGGCAGCCAAAGCCGCCCGTGCCCCAACCACGACGATGCCAAAAATGCAAAAGCATATGGAACACTGGTAACAACGGTAGTCATGATGACCCATGAAACAGTGATGATTCCTACATGGCAGGACCCTGCCTCCCCACCATGAGGCAGTGGCATTGCACCCCTTCACCCATACCCCATGAACCCTGAGCCCCGAAATGCTGAATCCCTACCCGGTCAAGGCCGTGAGTCGTGGTACAGTTGGTGTACACATGCATACTGCAGCAAGCACCTTTCCAAAGAAACAAAATACTACCCACAGCATCCCTTGCAGCAGTGGGTCAACGCACACATGGCGCCACCACTCTCACAGTGCATATTTCCACAAGCAAACAGCTATGGCCCACAGGCCGGCAGCAGCTCCCAGACTCCATGACCAGTTGCAGTCCATTTGGGGCCGCCATGCTTGCTATTTTTGTGCTACCATGCACAACACCATCTGTGCCGCGATCAAGGCAATCTCCCACCTACATACAGCTTGCACAGCAACAGTTCAGCAGCGGTAGCCGATACTCATGTTAAGGCTCCTGACACAGCAGCACATCCATGGCGCATCACACCACTGTCGCATCTCATCACTCTTGCTTTTCCCGCTGGTGTTGCGTGTTGAACAGCCACGCCAGCGCGTCCAGCATCTTCTTCCAGGCCAACTTCACATCTGCATGCAGCCCAAGTGCACATGCACTCAAATGGCATAATGGGACATTGGGCATGAGGCTGCCTGGCACGTGTCAGACATGTGGTTATGTCAGCCAGCTCCACCGCTCGAAGGCAACAACCAAGGAGTGAGCGGAGGAGAGGAGCGGAAGGAAAAGCGGTGAAGGAGGAGAGTAGAGGAGACAGCAAGGCGACTGCGAACTAGAAAGGAGGCGGGTGAGGGAATGGAAACCAATCAACGCGCAAGCACTACCACACATCCTGATGTCAACATAGCTGTACTGTGCTACAACCCCACGTGCACCCACCTCCATCCATGTGGTGCAGCGCATGCTGCACCCCCCATGGCTGTTGATGCTCCTGCCCCTGCTGTTCCTGGCGTTTCCGCTCCAGCGTCCGGCGCAGTTCTTCAAGCTCGAGCTTGTTCCGCAGGCGCTGTTGCTCAAGCTTGAGCTGGTTCTGCTGACGCTGCTGCTCCAGCGCAAGCTGGTACCGCTGGCGCACTTCCTCAACCTCGAGCTGGTCTTGCTTCCACTGCTGCTCCAGTTGCTTGCGCTGCTGGTCCAGCTCGAGATCCAGTTGCTTGTGCTGCCGTTCCAGCTCCAACCACTGCCGTCTCAGCTCAAGCTGATGCGGCTGCCCCTGTTGCTCGGAGCCTTCTAGCATAATATCTTAACCTGCAACCACAGGACCATGAGCCGAACTTCACCCATGCCATCAGTGCAGGGCAGTATAGGCAGCTGTAGCTACGCAGCTTGTACTAAGCACCCTGAACCATGCAGCAAACACACACCTGCCAGATTTCACCTCAAGCGCGTGCCTCTTGTCAATCATCTGCATAGTGGTTGCACCATCCGCACCTGCCAGCATTCGACCACAAGCAGCATGTGTGCGCACATTCAGCCTTCGGTAAAAAGCAGCATGTGTGCACAGACGCGTGCATGAGAGGCAGCATTATCTGCTCAAAAACAATTCGTCAATGCCGGCACATAAGTTGCAAACTGTTGATCAGCTTGCAGGAAGGCGATTCTCACAATCAACCTCCTCGCCCAGGAGCAGCTGCACTATCAAGCGCTGCGTGCGCTCCCTGTGCAAATTGATGTTTACCCCTCGCAGCGCACCGTACGCGCACCAATCGCTACAACGTGATGTTTCCGACTTTGAGAAAAGCGAGGAGGAGGGACTTCCCAGGGGTTTAAGGGTTTTGATGGACTCGAGTAGCGGCCTGTTTCCACTGAGGTTCGGGTTCGTGTAAGCAGTTCGTATGGGGGTTCCTGTAGCCACGAAACCCCTGAACCCCTGGTTTACACTGCAAGGTTCCACATTCCTACTGCACGCTGTGGTCAGCGGAATGCATCACAGCAGGTGCACACATCCCCAGCACACAATCCGCTACAGGAGTCGTTCACAATGTTACGACTACACATGCATGTCTGTGTCATGAGTCTTGAAACACATACTCAGCAGCTCATCACCATGCTGTGAGTAGGTTCCCATGGACCCAGCCCACCATGCACTGCTGGCAGTGTTGTCCACCTGCCATCCATGCTCGGACGTTCAGCTGCAGCATGCCCCCTGCCCCTGAACCCTCCCGTGACCCAGTGTTTCCAATAAATGCAGCAGTAACCATGCGGCTGCTGGTCATCATGCGTCCGCTGCCGCGGGGCTGGATGGCTTACGGCCCCGCTTCTTGGGCGTGGGCGTGGTTGCCTCTGCAGCAGCTGCGGGTGCCGCATCACCCGACCCAGCAGCAGGCGGGGCGGCAGTAGTGCTGCTCGAGGACCGCCCGCGCCGCTTGGGTGCTGCGGCCACAGCGGTGCCCTGCGCCTCATCAGAGCTCGACTGGGCAGCAGGCTCAGGGGACGGCGCAGGCTTGCTCGCAGCACGGCCCCTCCGCTTGGGCGCAGCAGGGGGTTCATCGCTGCTGGTGGCAGCGGAGGATTGTGTCTGGGCTGCTGCTGCGGGCGCGCTGGCAGCCGCTGCCGTAGGTGGTGCCGACTTGGAGCGTGCCGCACGCTTCTTGCCGGCAGCAGGTGCTTCTGCAGCACCCTCTGCCGCTGCCCCCACTGGTGCAGCTGCGTCTGCCTCGGGTGATGCTGCTGGTGCGGGCGCCTTGGGCGAGGCGGATTTGGCGCGCACGGACGACTTAGAGCCCCCGAGGTGCAACTTGGGTGGTGTGGCGCTTAGGGGGCCATCGTCAAGGAACCCTGTGAGCGGGTGTGTGTATACAAACATGCTCAGGGAACCAGCAAACATGTGTGTGGAACCAGCGGGAAACAGCCCACACAGATAAGGAGGCACATGACTGCGCCTCAACCTTCCAGCAGCCCAGCCAAAGGCACAGCTCAGAGCAGCCTTGCGGTGGTGTGCTGATCCATGCCTTTGACGGCAGGGCAGTCCACAAGGGTCACAGCACGTGCATGCTGTGCTCACATCACGATTGGAGCACTGCAGGGGGAACCGTGACGTCCATGCCAGCACCACACACACCTGCATCCAGGTCGTTGAAGTCCAGGTCCAGGTCCAAGTCATCCAGCGGCCGCCCCTTGAGCTTCAGCCCGGTGCCACTCCCACCTCCACTGGCACGACCTTTCGCCTTCCCTGACGCGGGCGCGCCCTCGCCGGCTGGCGCCCCCGCAGCAGTGCTGCCCATAGGACTGGCAGAGTCATCCTTGCTGGTCTGGGCACGGCTGGCTGTCCCACTGGCTGCCGCCTTCTTGCTGGACTCAGCGGTGGGCATGGCCCTGCTGGGAGCGCCCCACACACTGTCGTTCGGGCCCCCAAACTCCTCCCCAAAACCCTCATCGTCCAGGTCCTTGTCCCAGCCTGACCCCATGTCATCGTCATCAAAATCACCCGAGCCAAGGAGGGACAGGCCGTCCGTGTGCAGGGGCACATGCACGGGAACCCCTGGGGTTGCGCGCTTTGGGGTCTGTTCAGAACCCAGGCCGCCACGTGCAGCCGCAGCGGGTGCCCAGCCTTGCCCTGCTGCGCCCTTCCCGGCTCCCGGCCCCGATGGCCCTGCTGCAGCAGCAGTCCCAGCCACCTTCACGCTCGACCTGCTGGCCGGTGGCCGACCTGCAGGTGCACCCTGGCCGTATCCCCCCCACCCCAGATCCTGGTCCGGCACATCTCCAAAACCCTTGCCACCCAACCCACTGCCCGACCCCAGGAAATCGTCCCCGCCACCGAAGTCGTCGTCAAAACTGAAGTCCAAGAAGTCGTCGGTCCCACCCACCACCAGCCCATCATCATCCTGTGCACCCAACCTCTGGCCACCCTTGCGTGCCTGCCGAGGGGGCTGCATGTCTGCAGGTGAGGACCTAGAGGGTGATGGGCGCAGGCCTGCGGCACTGGCCCTGGACCCTGAGTCAGGCGGGTCACGGTACCCGCCCCCCACACCGCCGAATCCGTCGCCAAAACCGTCGTTGAAACGGCCGCGTTTGGGGCCCCTGCCGCCCGTACCCCAGCCATACCCGTTGTCAGACCAGGAGTCAAAGGAGCGGTCACCCTGCCCACCACTGCCATCCTCCCACATGCTGTTCACCACACCGCTGGGGCCCAGGTCCTCGTCCCAACCGCGTGCAGAGCGTGCGGCGGGGCCTGCCCGGGCTGCGCGTCCGAAACCGCCGCGGCTGCCGCCGTACCCGCCGAAAGTGCCTGTGAACTCGGGCTCGGGCTCAGGCAGCTCCAGGGACTGCGAGTGATGCGTGATGGAGATCAGGAAAGGGAGGGCTTTGCTGCGTTCGTGGACAACGCAATTCATGTGGATGCGCGTCGTCGAGGTCTACAAGGCCTGAAGGTAGTGGGCCCAGTTGCCTGAATCATGGTGGCATGCCACAATCACAACACCACAGAGCCAGAGCACCACACAGCACCACAGCAGCTGATAGGGTAGCCACATAGCACCCGAAGCGCCATGGAGTGTACCCCATGCACAAGTATACCCATACCATGTGCACAATGTGAGGTGAGACATTCTGTATCCGTGCACACCATCTAACAACACAACAACCTGTGCACTATGTAAACCAGTACGGTGTGTACAGGCCCATACGGAAAGGTGAGGACCAGATTGTGGCCCCAATGCCCTACACCCTAAACCCTACACCCATATACTCCCTACACACCTCCAGCTCTGCACCAGGGACAGCCTCCAGCGCCTGTTCCAGTGCACGCAGCTGCTTCGCGCTGGGCGGCCGGCTCGCTTGCGCCAGCTTGCACGCACGCCGCGCGATGCCCGCGGCCAGGCCCTGCCCGCTGCGCATCACCACAAACGGCTCCTCAGGCTCCTCTTGCTCCGCTGCCACCTCCTGCTCCATCGCCGCTGCCGCCGCTGCTGCCGCGTCCCCGGCCTCAGTCCCCTCCGCGGCCGCTTCTTTCGCCGCCTTCTTCGCCGCTGCCGCAGCCGCCTTGGCTGCGGCCTTGGCGGCTTCCTTCGCAGCTTTGGCTGCCTCTTTAGCCGCCGCCTCCGCCGCCTCCTTTGCGGCCTTAATTGCTTCCTTCTCATCCTTGGGGTCGTGCTTGGGCGGCAGGGCCAGCGCAGGGGTGGTGGTGACGGCAGCAGCTAGGGAGGTGAGGGCCTCGTACGACTGAGCTGCGGGCACAGCGGCAATGACGGCATCCCCAAACGCCAGGGCAAACATGGCGTCCGGCTGCGCTTGCAGATCGCGAAGGGTGCTGGCCAGACGGGCCAGCTGTGCAGGGGGGGCAGTGCTGATGTGCGCCTCAGCCAACTCAAGTAGTGAGGGCACCACCTGCATGTGGGACGCAGGGAACAATGACTCCCAGTCACGCTGGGCCTGTGGCGTACAACATTTTGGACTAAACCCTAAAAACCCTAAAACGCTGAACCCTATACCCTAAAGGTCCAGGTGCATGTGGGGGGCCACTCGAGGCCAACGCCGACATGAAAGCTGACGCAGCCAAGCTGGCAAAAGCAGGCTGAAGTTTGAATGATGCACAAATCATGAAGGACAGGTGGCACGCCATAGCAGTCCCACGATGTGGGGACCGTCTGCAAAAGTGCCCAGGGCACTTTAGGGTTTAGGTTTTCAAGTTTTTTAGGGTTTTACAGTTTTCAAGGTTTTGGGGGTTTAGGGCCCCATGCTACTGCCTGGCAGCCCGACCGTCCACCCACCTTGTCCAGTGCAGGCTTGTGCGCAGGCAGCAGCACGCGCGGTGCTCCAGGTGCAGCCCCCCGCGGCTCCTCTGTGCACATCACACCCAGCCCAACCAGCACAGAGGCCGCAGCACGCTCATCCAGCTCGTCCAGGCTGCGCAGCAGGACGCAAGCAAAGTAATTCAAGTAAACCATGAGGCATTGCACCAGCGGTTAGGCAAGGCATGAGGAGCAGTACCCCAGGCATACTGTAGGCTTGCACGCAACACGGCCCATGGCCAACGTGCTTCGTCTGATGCACAGTCAACCAGATGTCGATCTGACTGTCTCTCATTCACAGAAACAAAACAAACGACGCACCAGGCAGTCACACGCGCCAGGTACAGCTCTGTGGCCTTGGGGGAGGTGAAGAGGGGCTCGGGGGCCAACATGGCTGCCACGCCACCCAACACACCCAGGTCACTGGGCCCCATGCGGGCCATGCCTGCACCTGGGCAGCAACGTGTGACAGGGTGACAACACTCGGTAACAACACTGGTGAACGAAAGCATAGGGGGATCTGAACATTGGAACGCAACAGGGGACCTGCACATTGGGGCTCCTGCACATTGGGGCTACCCCAATGAATGACCCCACGTCATATGCACTCTTATCACCCACCCTTCAGCTCACATCAACATCCAGCGCTCCACTCACACCCACCTACACCCCCCACAGTACCCCCCCCCCTGCCCCCCCCCCCCACTCCTAACTCGAACTGAGGCGCAGTCACCAACAGCCCCTGTGACAAACCCACTGCCTACAAGCGCGCGCACCATTGTCCTTCATCACAGCTGCCTCCACAGCATCCAGCACGGATTCACTGAGCTCCGCCCCCACAGCCACCAGGCCGCCCAGCAGGCCCACAATGGTGCGCGCATCCCTGTCCAAGGTGGGGGACAAGGAGACGAAGAGTCAGGAAGACGAAGAGTCAGGGAGATGGAGGGCCAGGCAGGTGGGAGCCATGAAGATGGATGGTCAGGAGCTGTGGCTGCCACATGGAAACGCCATCATCGTGCCATGTGTCATACGATCAAACAACCAGAACCTGAAATCAGGTGCTCACTTGAGCGTGGAGAGGCGCGGCATGAGCGCCTCCAGCAGCCGCATGCGGTACGGCCCCTTGGGAGTCACACCCTGCAGTACACAGCCGGTTCACACTGGTCACACCTCAGCATAATGCCACCACCGAGCCCTGCTTCATGTGGTGCGACAGCCCTTACTGCACCCAGCAAGGGTGAGCTGCTAAAACGTAAAAGCTGTCCATGCACATGCAGCCCACCACACAGTTTTGCCTCCGCAAAGAATTTCGAACAAAATCCACGGATGCTTTCAAGCTACAGAAAGAGGAAGAGGTATGCACTTGCTGCCACTGCAACAGGACAGCCATGCCTCACATGGGCAACCCTAAACCCTGAAACCTGACAGCCGAGCCCTGAAACCTCACGCACCTGAGCTGCTAGGAGCGTGGTGAAGTGTGCAAGGCCCACCGCGCTCATGTCCATCAACAACCTGCTGGACTCCCGCTGCAGTGCCAGCACCAGCTCCCGTGGGACGGCACCCCTACAATGCATGACAAGAATAGGGATGAATCATTGGGAAAAAGTACTCAAGAGTACACAACCAGGTGCAAGCACGGCCTTGTTAGCAGTTGCGTTCGCAAAGCAGTTTCATGTGTCTAGTTAAGCTGTCAGGACTATCCAGAGCCCAGCCTGCACTCCAGCCTCACACGACGCAGCATGTCAGAGCAGGTCACAGCATGCCACCATCGCATGCTGCAGTGGGCCCAGCACACCATCTCCCTGCCTGGACCCGCCACCTCTTCCAAAAAACACTAGAAGAGGTGCTTTCTAGTGCTTCAACCTATTCTACTCACCACCTCAGCCACCTCTTCTAAAAGTACCAAGTCACTGCCTAATGTGCCTATCTTCAATAAGTACCGAGTCATTATCTACTGAGTCACTGCCTCTACCACTCACCGTGGCAGCCCACTCAGGGCCAGCGCGGCATTGTTGACATCTGTAGGTGTGACGTACTTGATGCCACGCAGTGCACCTTCCAGCATGGACTGCGCACACACAGGTTACGCACATCCGACAGATGCATGCCACAGTTCTGAAGATTCAGGGCACAAGACCCATCGCCCGTGCCGTCATGTTCAGCACATGCACACACAGCTCATGGTGGTGAAGTGAGGTATGGTTGCAGGGGCTGCGGATGGCGCAGTGCGCAGCAGCTGGGCATAGACGCAGGCAGACGTGCAGGTCGGACTGCAACACAGCGCACCCTCGCACACATGACAAGCAGGACGCAGCGTCGCAGGGCAGCTTGACGACAAAGGCAGGCAGATAGTATCATTGTTTTAAAACTAATACCGTATTATCTAATGAACCATGAATAAAACACCACGGTACAGGTCCTGCCCGGCCAGGCATCCCACCTGCATCACAGCTGGAGGCACACGCACACCCATGGAGTGGAACGAGGCAAGAATGGAGAACACCTCGGCCACCTTGAAGCGCTTCGTGTTGAGCTGCACGCAACACCCCATCGGCAAATGGCGTTGCAATCGGGCCACTGTGCAACAACTTGGCAGTCCTGCACGTTGCACACACCATTTCCTAGCTGGACAGCCGCATCCCACAGTGCATCTCAGAGTCAAGCAGCGCATCCCAGCTGTTTGCTGAGAACGCTGACATGCGCCTGCCCCCACAGGACCATGTGACCACACCCAACCACAGTTTGCAGCTGCAGCTTCTCCTGGGGCTGTGCAACACGTGACCACAGCGTGATTCGTACTACTGCCCACCCCCACCCACCTGGCAGTACAGCAGCAGTGCCTTTATGGCTGTGTCATTCTTGTACTTCATGGTGGCGATGACGCCAATGGTGCGCGCCACGTCATCCCCCCTGCACATCATGCAAGCCAGTTTAGGGTTTAGGGTTTCAGGGGCACACCACAACTAGACCAAAACTACACAGGCTCTGGCAGTAGCGCGGCTATGTACATAAAAACAGACAGCAACCCAACAGGCACAGCAACAACCCACAGAAAACAGATCCACAAACCAGCAGGCCGCAATGCAGACATCTCAACAGGGTGCGGATCAAGAACGCACCGTGCCTTGTCCAAGTTGCCCACCACCAGCTGCACCAACTGGCTGAACAGTTGCATGGCCGACGCGTACTCAGCTGAGCCTTTGGCAGGGGGTGGCGCGTGGCGTGCAATGCCCTCCAGCCCTGCATCCAAGTTGGGTCTAGGTTGAGTCCGGTCAGAAGTGTGCTGTGTGTTAGTTTGCGGTAATGCAGTATGCAGCATGCGTCGGAGGTGCTGCGCGCAGCAGCAGCACATAGTAGTAGTGATGGACCCAAACTGCCATGTGCTCTGTGCCTGTGATGCTCAGGGGTGGGAGGTGCACGCCCAGTATCCAGCGAAGCCCGGCCACAGCAACCCCCAGGCGGTGGAGGGTAAGGGTTTAGGGTTCAGGGTCTAGGGAGGCCCATGGTTCTTCATTTTTCTCCCAGCCGCATCGCCTCCCAGGACCCAACTCCGGCACATCAAACTGCAAACGCACGTCAGACTACAAACCGCTGAGGCACCCACCAGGCACGTTGATGTCGGTCACGGGGGGTGCGCCCGTGAGCAGTGTGGTTAGCTGCACCAGGGCTGCAGCTGCCAGGCCCTTGTCGCGCTCAAACCTGCAGCCCATAAACCAGCATGACTCACTGTGTGGGTGGGTTCCTGTGTGAGTGCGCTTGCATGCGCTTGGGTCCACAGAACACGGGAGTGGGGTCATGCGCGCAGAACCGCGCATTGCAGATGCAACATGCTGCACTGCGCAAACGGCCCCTCAGCTGCCGCCCCACCGCTGAACATCCTGGCCGGCACGCGCGCTGAGGCCTGATACACCGACATGGGAACACATCATTCATGCACAGTACGAAGGCTACCACCTCAACCCTGAGCCCTTATAATAAACATGAAGGGCTTGAACCTCAACGCTAACCCCTAACCCCTGCACATCCCAGGTTCACATCCCCTCAACTTTCTACCCTCCCCCTTCCTTTCCACATACTCCTCCTTCTCCCGCTTTCCCCCGCTCTTCCCCTCCCCCTTTCTCACGCACTTGGGCTGGGCATCTGCAACCAGCTCAGCCAGGCTGCGCCAGTCCCCGCAGTCAGCCAGCATGGCGCGTACGTTGAACTGCTTGCTCACGCGCGCCTCTGGCTTCACCTTGTACCCGGTGACAAGGTCATCGGGGTTCTGTTGTGAATGGGGAAGGATGCATGAGGCATGGCAGTGCAGACGTTAGCGGGGAGTACTGTGCTTGTGCTGGGTGCATGGGGCGTGGGCGGTTTGAAATCATCCAGGCACTGGTTGTGCATAAGGAACAGGTACAAGGTACAGGATGCGCACCTCCACGCGTGTGGCCTTGTAGGCATGTGCCACCACATGTACTGCGCGCGGCTGGTCGTGTTGGTGGGCGTGTGCATGCCGAGGCTGACCCATGCGGGCTTTGACTGGCAGCAGTGGCGTGCTGCACCCACTGCTGGCCGCAGGTGCCACGCAGCTGGCTGGCCGGCTGCATCCATTGCACGTACACAGGGTTTAAGTGCAATTGGCACGACACCTGCCACTGGCACTTGTGGCGTGCACACAAACATCATGTGCCATCATGCTAGCCAGGGTTTAAAGACATGGACGAGGACGCACTGGCGCGATTGTGACATGAAAAACCGTGATGCAATCATAATTGTGCAGCACATGCAGGAATTCACCTTGCAGACCCGCAAGCCGTCGTTTGAGACTGCATCGTAGTGCTCAAAAGCCTCCGGAATCGCAGGAGCACCGAGTTGCTTGCTAATTGAGCTCAGCAGCACGATGAGTTTACAGCCATACAGCTGATGTGGAGGCGCAGGCGCCTGGACCTGACACAATCTAAACTCTATGCGTTTCAGATCGTCAGGCTCAGAGGATTTGTGCGAGAAACATGCAGGAAACAAGATTTTGCACCCCACACTTCTAATTCACAGGGAGTGCGACTGTCCGCGATTCATGGGCGATTAAGCGTAGGCGATTGTTAAGCTAGGAAAGGATGTCAGTCCTTTTGGTAGGGCATGCCCTTCGGGGCGCCCTGTCTGCTGGGTCCAAGCAGCTAGCAACGATTGGCGCTCAACGCTCTTTTGCAGCTGCAGCCTATGATGAGGGGAAAAAGATCACTGTGGAGGTGAGCGATGGAAACATTATGCTGAAGGGGGTTGACGCACCTGTCTGCGCCAGCGTAGAATCTTTATGAAATCATGTGACCGCTCTATCTTGCAACCCAATCGGCCATTGATGGAAATGCCTTCCCAGATTCACCCCTGCTCCCGATTTCCATCGCTGTTCCTTGAATATGCAAACGCGTGGTGTCGTGGCTAGGCGTGGAGCTCACAGGCTGTGCCTTGCGCGAACCTCAGGTTGCCCCTTACAAGGTGCACAAGATCGCGGAGCCCTCGCGCACCGTGACCGTCACCATGGGAGAGCTCGCGAAGCTTTACCAGACGATGTATAGAATGCGTCGCATGGAGGTGGCATCAGACATGCAGTACAAGGCCAAGCTCATTCGGGGCTTCTGCCACTTGTGAGTGGCTTTCAGGGGCGACAAATCTGCAGGCAAAACGTGTTCTTAGGGGGCGTTAGGTTTGTGGGTTACCCCATGCATGCATGTGCCTTGACTCATGCATCATGCTAGACTGGGAGTCATCGGGGCAGGCGTGACAGCTACATGGCATGCAGCAGCAAGCACACAAGCAAGGACATTGATCACGCCATACATGGCGTTCATGGATGCGCACACGGTGTAGGCTGGTGTTGACTGATGCGTTGATGAGGTATTTGTGTTGTGCAGGTATGATGGTCAAGAGGCTGTCCTTGGTGGCATTGAGGCAGCGCTCACGCAGCAGGTGCGGCCATGTGTGGTAGCCCATATGCCATCAGTCAGTGGTACAGCCAATGGTACTTGGTGCTGGTCAGCGGGACACTTCATAGTGTTCATACAATCACGGCAGCGCTGCATATCCAGCAAAGATACATCTATTGACCCTGCAAATGATGCTGCCTTCGCGAAATGGATATGGTCATATGGGTAGCCATGCTGCATCACAATGCTGGCACCAGCCACACATCATGGCATTCATGGGGTGTCTGATGTCCTGATGCACTGGTGATATGCCCCCAGGACTCCATTATCACATCGTACCGCGACCACTGCCACGTGCTCACACGCGGCGGTACAGTGGCTCAGGTCATGGCTGAGCTGTTTGGTCGCGCGACAGGCGCCACCAAGGGTGGGTGTTGGCAGGGGTGAGCAGCCTGCCATGCCAGATCGTGCTGCACACAGGTGCCATCCTAGCACAGCACGCCACACATCCATTTCAGCCTGCGTGGCCGTTTGGCGTGCGTCATGGTGCAGCAGGTTGTTGTACACCCGTTACCTGAAATGTGTTGGGAACTGGAGCTGTGGTGGGGTGTGTGATGGTAGTTGTGATGGCACTCAATGCGAGCGCAGGAACCAGCCGAAACATCACTGTGTGTGTGCGCGCGCGATTGTGCCAAGTGGTGCCCGACTGCGTCCAACTGGGTGCAGGTCTGGGCGGCTCCATGCACATGTACCGCCGCTCCAACAACTTCTATGGCGGCAACGGCATTGTGGGCGCGCAGGTGCGCATCACGGTATTCACGGAGCGTAGGCACGTGTGCGACTGTGTGTGCATGTGCAACGTAGGGTTTAGGGTTATGCAGTACTCGCTGATGCAGCATGGGCCCAGCCTGGGGCACATGTGTTTACCCAAGCCCAAGCTACTGCTTAGAATGGTGGTGCGGGATCATGTGCTGGTGGTTGGGTCGCATTGTTTGAGCACATGAGCAGCTGTGCAGCTTCGTGGATGTGGTGTCTCAGTCTCATACTTGCACTCACAGCTTGACACTACTCCCCAGAGGCACACATGGATGCATCGCACGGCACACTCCGTGCGTCACACGGCCTAACCCGCCACATGCCCTGCTGCCGCGATGCCAACCTGCAGATCCCCCTAGGTGCCGGCATCGCGTTCGCGCACCGCTACCGCAAGGAGCCCAGCGTGTGCGTGGCCATGTATGGTGATGGTGCCGCCAACCAGGTGCGCGTGTGCGCGGGGTGGAGCTTCATGTGTTGCTCCTCTCTTGCTCCTCCCAAACGTCTGGACAGCACTGCCCAGGGCTCCTTCCTGTGGCCATGCACTGCACCCTCTGATGGCCACACTGCACGCTCCGAGTAGTGCCTGCGTGACAGAGCATCGCATGCTGTGTGTGTTCTGCTCCATGGACTGGTAGAGATCTCAAGGGCAGAACCGTGGGTTGGCCGTGTTAAACCATGCAATGACGATGTTGGTGTATCATAAAACTCGTAATGTGCCTGTGGTACGCGGTATTGCAGGGCCAGAAGTACGAGGCCCTGAACATGGCAGGCCTCTGGAACCTGCCTGTCATCTTTGTGTGCGAGAACAACCACTACGGCATGGGCACTGCCGAGTGGCGTGCTGCCAAGTCGCCGTCCTTCTACACGCGTGGGGACTACATCCCAGGCATCAAGGTGAGTGGCTGAGCTGCATAATGAGCAGAAGGGTCAGCGTCATGCTATCAGCATGCTTGACATTGCACCAGAGGGTTGAAAAGGACATAGAATGAGGTTGCAGCTGCTGGCACAGGCACGTCTTCAGTGGGTAGAGTGTGCATGCTGCGTGACATGCCAGCACGCAAGTGTGGTTGCACTGTGCGCTGAGTAATGTGGCCACGTGTGAGTAGGCCACTGGCTTGCATCCAAGCGGTGAATACCTGACGTGCTCGTGTTTGTGCAGGCGGACGGTATGGATGTGCTGGCTGTGAAGCAGGTGGTGGATTATGCCAAGAAGCATGCACTGGAGCACGGCCCTATTGTGCTGGAGCTGGACACATACCGGTGAGGTGGCCGGCTGCATGTGTCCAGACCTCCATGGCTCCATGCTTGACCTCCATGCATTCGGCTTATCAGCATCTGGAACTGCCAACTTGTGTGCGGGAACGCCTGCTGCCACGCACGTGGCTCCTTTTTCTGACTTGGGCGTCCCATCACGCTGCCAGCCTTCCAGTGCCAGTGATGGCAACAGCATGGTGCCCACACCGAGCGATGCTGCATGCCCTTGGCGTGGCCTACACGCGCGCTTTGCTACCTGTCTGTTCCACACTGCAAACCCAGCTGCGAGCTGCAAAACCACACCAAGCTGCACAGCCGCCCCATGCATGCTCCATGTGTAAACCGCTGTACCGCAGGTACCATGGGCACTCCATGTCAGACCCCGGGTCGACGTACCGCACACGTGACGAGGTGAACAGCATGCGGCAGCAGCGCGACCCCGTGGAGCGCGTGAAGCGGCTGCTGAGCGAGAACGGTAGGACACTGTGACGTTTAGGGTTCAGGGTTTGGGGTTTAGGGTTTAGGGCAACCTGTAGCTGTAGCAACACGATGTGGGCGCACGCAAAGCTGCTTGGCTGCGCTTCTTCTGGTCGGAGAATGTCCCATATGTCACCATGCGGGTATTATTCGCGCACGGTGTAGTTGGGAGGGCAGGGAGCAACAGGGCGCCCTGGATGCCACGCCCACCTGTGCTGAGACCTTGCAGTCATGGGTGTGGCATGCGCACGTGTCACATGCATGTGCATGAATCCTAACACACGTCCTTTCTCCATTCTTGCAGGCTTCCCCGCTGACGAGATCAAGCGCATGGAGCGTGATGTGAAGAAGGAGGTGGATGAGGCGGTGGAGGCGGCCAAGGCTGCACCACTGCCCCCCATGGACTGGCTGTACCGCAACATGTGCGTCCTTGTACTGTGCTGTACTGTAGTTCTTTGTGATGCCTGTGTGGGCATGCGGGCGGTGGGCGCCGAGGCAGCGTTCAGGTGTTGGGTTCTGCACACTGACCCCCACTGTGGCCTCAGCTGTGCATGCAACGCACGCGGCATGCACCGCACACATGCTTTGGCACCGTCAGTACAGTGTCGTCAAAAGGCCAATCAACATGACAACTGGTTGGGTATTGAACTGCTCCTACATGTCGTGTCTGGCCGCAGTTACGTGGACCCAGCCAACACGGAGATGCGCACCGTCCAAGGTTCATACATTGCTCCTGTGTTTGACAAGGAGTACAAGCTGCCCGCATGATGCCGCTGGTGCTGCAGCTGAAGCCATCACGGTACCAGTGAACCTGCCATTCCAAATGCGCCGGAGATGGGGTGGTGCTAGCGTTTGAAGTGGGAGTTCAGTACCAGACTGCCAAACTTAGTTCTCAACTGTGCATTTTGGAGGTGGGTCATTCACATGGTGTAAGATGTTGTCATGCGGCTTGGTGCTCGATTGGTTTGTGGAAGCGCATTACGTGCAGCCCCAGGCTCACGCGCACAGCTTCAGTTGCATGGGACATGGGAGGTGGCAAGAGCGTGTGCCATGGTATGGGAATAGTTTCATCAATTTTATCGCAGGTTGATGGGCTGTGTAACACCATGTCTGTTTCCACACGGCGGGACACCAGGCAGCAGACCAGAACTGCCCACTTCACTGGCAGGGGCACTGCCCACTTCACTCCCAGATTATTACTGATCGCTTACACAGACCTGGAGTAATGCCTGAGATTACCTCACTCCCCTGCCAGCCCAAGGTGATGAAGCCATTCCTTCACTCTGCATGGCTCACCTTCAAGCAACACTGCCCTCTGGTGGCTATCAGGTCTATGGCAGCCGAGCGGACCAGAAGGGTTTGCAGAAGCTAGGCCCTAAGGAGACTTGCTCGAGCCCAAAGGCCATACCCTTGCTCGCAAATCTTACCAGCGCTGGTTGTAAAGTTGCTGTGCTTATTTCACAACTCGGGCTCAATGCTTGTGTTCGGGGCATAACTCGCGTTGAAGCAGCAGTAAGAGATTAAAAACATGTCAGACATCGCCAACAGGGACGAGTCCCTGAAATGCTTTGCGATCGCAAGGCAGGCTCTAAACGCTGGGGACATAAGCAAGGCAGAAAAGTTTGCTTTAAAGGCGCAGAGGCTATACAGCATGCCAGAGGTGGGAGAGCGGGCGCTCTGCGGTGAAACACATGTGCTGGTTTTCCCTTGCATCGTTGCATAGCGACCGTTGCTCTAGCAGACTTCCCCTTATGCAAGTCAATTCTGGACCGCTAGATCATCACTAGCCCAGACACCTTGCCATCACGCCCTGCGCAGATTGATCGGTTGCTTGGCCAGATTGAGGCGATAAAGCGTGGCGACAGTGAAGGGGACACGAGCGGGCGCAGCGAGCAGCAGCAGCCTCAGCCCAGTTCCTCTCACCAGCATGCACATGGGGCACGTGCAAGTCATGCTCGCACTCAAGGGCAGAATGGTGGTGCAGCTGAGACAGCCAGGGCCAGACGGTCAAGTGAGCAGGCAACCACATCAGGCAGGGAAGGCGTGCGCCACAGAGCAGGGGCAGGCCAGGGTCATCAGGCGCCCGCTGAAGACCAGGTACATAATGTACTGCGGCTCGCTGCTTGCAGCCTGCAAACATGAAGCACGCATACCTACTGGATCAAATCTCATCCATGTGAACTACATAACTATGTATACATCTCATCCATGTGAACTGCACAACTGTGTATAAGTTGCTTGTATGTCTGGATGCAAGCACACAGCAGCCTGCTGTTGCAGATGAACCTCCACATGCACCCCGCATTAGTTATGCCTGCGATCACTGCAGGCCCGGCAAGCAATCGTCATGCAGTATCAGAGTTTCTTATTCAAAGCATCCTCTTTTTGCGCTTGCAGGGGACGCCTGAGCAGCGCGCGCTGGTGCAGCAGATCCTGAAGGCCAAGGACCTGTATGAAATCCTTGGTGTACCACGCGCAGCAGGGGATGATGACATTAAGAAGGCGTACAGGAAGGTGAGAAGTGTGATGGGCTTGTGCACCAGAACGCAGGCTGTTGCACCTCAAATGTGTCACACATGCTTTCACGCAGCATGCGCACGAGCGGCTGGGCAAGCCAGAAAACCCACACAACACAGGTTCTGCAGCTCCTGTGCATGTCACAGTCGCATCTGCTGCCAGCATATGGAAGCACCTGCGCCGATGTCACCTGTTGGCTTGGTGTTGTTATCACACTGCCTCTGCAGCTCGCCCTCAAGCTGCACCCTGACAAGAACCGCGCGCACAAAGCAGACGAGGCGTTCAAAGCCGTTGGCAAGGCGTTCGCATGCCTGTCAGACCCTGACAAGGTGTGATGGGAGAGCTTGTCAGTTGAGATAGAGTGAGCTGCTGTCTGGGCCACTTTGCTGCTTTGCACCTGCTGGCGCAAGTTGCTTTTGTTGGTGCTTGCACGTATCTGGTGCGCCGCCTGCGCATATGCTTGCAGCGTGCATACTACGACCGCACTGGCTATGAGAGCAGCGCAGCCGCTGCGGCAGCTCAGTCCCAGGCAGCTGCCCAGCAGGGTGGGCATCGGTACACGCGTGGGCCAGGTGGCATGTACTACACTGAGGACTTTGACCCTGAGGAGATCTTCAACATGTTCTTCGGGTGTGTAGCGCTGTCTGTGCAGTGAACGCTTGAACCCCTGCACGCAACAGGCTTGCAAGTTGTAGCTGCGTTGTGGTTGCAGGGCCTGCGCAGCAATGCCTCGTGGGGGGTGCCCTGTACCGGCGTGGAATGGTGACGAAGTGGATGCACATGTACTAAACCCTAAACTCTAAACCCCAAGCCCTAAAACACATGTCCACAATTAAGCGCCAGCACGTCACAACACACAAGCATCTGCAGGCTCTGCAATGGTTAGGGGCATCTGCTGCAGCCCTGACTTCCAACCTTTTGCCTGCCTTGCGTGCTGCAGGGGCCACCCCAGCGCGCGGGTGTTCCGGCACCACTTTGGGGGCCCCCCGCGGCGGCCGCAGCAAGGCGGGGGTGGCGGCAACGGCGGGGGCGACGACACGTCGCGCATCCTGCTCAATCTCGCGCAGTTCCTGCCCATCCTCCTCATCCTCTTCTTCTCCTGGTTTGCAAGTGAGGGGCCCGCGCTGCATGCGCTGCAGCCACGCACCTGCAGCTGTGCCAGAAACACGCCGCATATGGCTGTTCCTGCCAGCGTGCTGGTGCCCAGTGTTCTTGTCAGCCGCATTTGCTCACACACATCAGGCACACCTGTGTGGGCAGTGCTGAGTAGCCACCGTTGTGGGTTGTGGGGCACGTACGCTTGCCAGCATGCATCATCGTACAGCTATCATAACGTGCACGATGCCTCATCACGTGCACGATGCCTTGTGATGACGATTGCAAACCCCATCATGCCTGACCATTGCAATCCCCATCATGCGCACACAGCCTCAGGGCGCCCCGCCTACTCGCTGGTCCGTGACACCACGCACTACGGGGACAAGGTCATCACGTCGCGGCTGAGCATCCCGTTCTTTGTGCGCTCTACCCACGAGTTTGACCGCAGCCACCCCCCTGGCTCTGCAGCGCGCTACAGGCTTGAGCGGCAGGTGCGCTGCCGCTGCGTGCTGTTCCAAGTTTTTGAAGTAAAAGTGTAGTAACAACAATAACAAAGAATCTGCTGCATCTCTGGGCCCCAGCCAACCCCATCCATGTTGTTCCCTGTGCACCTTTCCCGTGCTGTGTGTGCACTCGTGTGCACCCACTGGCTTGCTTGTCTTCCGCCAGGTGGAAAGTGATTACTACGAGCACCTCAGCAACCGGTGCCAGCAGGAAAAGCTGGCTAAGCACAGGCTGTGGAGCTGGGGCAATAAGGAAGAGGTGGGTGAGCCTACACTTGCTGCTGTGGCTTGGTGTTTGCACTTGCTGCTGTGGCTGAGTGATGTGTTGACCAGAGGCGCAGCACTGTATAGAAGTGACTGGGCAGGTGCCAGCGGGGCGGCCACATGGCATGCCTGGTCATGCTGGTGTCACAACCCCTGCGGACACATTGTCTTGCCCCATGTTGCTTGGTAAGCAGGCGCGCAAGATGCCGATGCCATCATGTGACGAGATTGAAGAGATCAACAGGAAGCTGGGCCAGCGCCAGGGCTCGTACTACTACTTCTGACCCCAATCTCTAGCATTTCATCAGGGCGGGGAGGGCGGGGAGGTCTGATGCATTCACGCTCAGCCCTGTCCAGCATAACAGCAGTCAGCATCGGCTTTTTCATCAACACAATGTGCGCAAACAACGTGGAACATGGATGGTATCAAACTGCAGTAAGAACTCACCAGCACGGTACAACAAACACAACAGACACCATCAATGGCCATTTCTTGCTGCTGCAGTCTGAAAGCAGATAGCTTCAGCATGTGGCCTGACGATCAACTGCCACTGGTAATAAGTACGATCACACCAGCACCACTTTGATCTATAGGCACAGAAACATGAGTCTGGTCACAAGCAACTTAACTGAAGCACACAACATGAACAACAATCACTTTGATCCATAGGCACAGAAACATGAGTCTGGTCACGACCAACTTAGCTGAGGCACACAACAGGAACACCGATGAGCAATAAGTGTGGCAAGAGCATCACACTTTCAAGCCACAACCATGCAGTGCATGCTGCCTCACACATGCGGACCCTATGAGCAGAGTGCATTGAGCGTAACTCCCTTGACCCTCATGATGTAGTGGATCACGAACTAGTATGCCAAACCCCAACACTCTTAGTGTGGCCCGCGTACCCCACTCCATTATCCAGGTGCATTCCACGCACACGGTCTGCCCATCTGTTATGACTGAGAACTGAGCTACTGCGAAATGAGGCGATTGTGTGCACTGCCTGCTCCGGCAGCGCCAAACCGAGTCACGCCCGTTAACCACCATCAGACAGCCGCAAAGTTTTCGCGAGCAGCACAACAGCTGAGCCAAGCACACGCCAGAGCAACAGTAAAGCAAGTCCAAGGGACAGCTGTTGCTGCTCTGTTTGCACCAGCTTAGATCGGCCCTTGCGCAAACTTAGACCGACCCTCCTGCCTGCCTAAGCCCCGTCCTCCTCCTTGATGGTGCTCACGGTCCCTGCTGACGCCATAGCCCCCAAGCTGGATGCCGGCGCTGGAAGAGAGGATGCCGCCACCGCAGACACCGGCAGCGTCACAGAGATGGGCACATGGAGCGCCATCCCCTTGCTGTTCACCGTGCGTGCAGGAACAGGCGGCAAGTGGTGGATGATTGGCAGTGTGGCGTCGTGGCTGTTCCCTCCACCACCCCCAACACTGTTATGACTCCCTCCGGCGCCGTTGCCATGCTGGCTGCTGTTTGCGTGCGCTTGCTGCGCCAGCGGTGTGGTGGCTGGGCTCAACGAGGCAGGTGCAGGGGCAGGCGGTGCGGTTGCAGCCTTAGCAGCCGCCTGCTTCCCACTTCTGACCAGCTGTCCAGTAGCAGAGGCCCGCTCCTGTGCTGCTGCAGGGCCCATGGGTGGGGCGAGTGTAGCGTGGGCAGCAGCCGCAGGTCCTGCGGCTTTGTGGCTTGCCACAGGCATACGATCCACGCTCGTGCTGCCAGCCCTGTTGCTCGTGGCAGCGGGGCCAGGCTGCAGCGAGTCTGAGTGAGCAAGCGACGCGACCGAGCCAAACCCCCAGCTCCCACTGTCTTCCGCCCTCGCGTGTGGCGCTGCACGCACCTCCTGCATCATCTGTGCAATCAGGGAGCCTTGATCACGGACCTCTGTAGCACCCAAGCCAAAGGCTGCACTGCCTTGCACTGCAGTGGTTGTACTGTCAGGCAGCGCCGTACCGCCAGTGGCACCTGCTGCTGCTGGTGTTGGTGTTGCTGCAGCTGTGGCTGCTGCTGCTGCTGTTGTGCCTGTGGCGGCTGCTTGTGCTGGTGGCGCTGCACCCATGTCCTCTACAGTGTCAACCAAGCTCTGGACGGCATCTGCCGCTGGAACCTTGACGTGTGCCAAGTGGTCGCGTGCATCCAGCATCGCTGGCGGCACAGGGCTCGGCGCTGCTTGCCCACGCACGCCCTCAGCGTCACTGCAGCTGTCATTGGCCCCGGCCCACCTGGCAGCGCCTGATGAGGACGTGTGCGCTGTGCCTCCTGTGGTGGCTGAGCCGCCGTGGCCTGTTGAGGCCGAGCCCGCGCTGCGGCCGTACGCGGTCACAGAAGTGAAAGTGGAGGATGCGGTTGCAGTGGATGTGGCAGACACCGCACGCATCACATCTGTATCCGCGGCGGCCAGCGGCAGTGCAGCCCGTGTGCTGCCTTGTGCTCCGGATGCTGCGGGGGTGCTGGTAGCAGCGAGCGGCCTGCCTGCCGGGCTGATCTGACCCCTGGGGGACGTCTCAGTTGCACCGCCTTGGGGCCCCAGCCCCGGGGGGGCTGCATGGCTGGTAGGTGAAATGCGACCAGCAGCTGCTGTGGCCGCCGCTGCAGCGTACGCCAGCTCGCGTTCGATGAGCAGCACCTGGGCAGCGCGTGCGGAGGGCGAGCTGCGAAGCGAGGCACGCACACCCTCGAGCCCTGAGACAGGCTGCGCCTGCAGCAGGCGATCGTGCTCGTCTCCCCCGGGGACTACAGCCCCCGCAGCGCCTGCACCCTCTCCTTCCACCAGCCCAGCGCGCAACAGCTCTTGCAGGCGACCGGCAGCGTCGTTGTACAAGGCGGCAGCAGCTGCGGTTGGGGTGGTGGCGGCTGCGATGGCCGGCCCTAAATCAGGCAGGTTGGTGGACACCTACGGCCGGGGACAGATCACAGCAGGACAGGAGCTGAGGTCGAGGTTGACGGTGCAGTAGGTTATCGTCCGTGCCAGGCATGACAGCATGCACCCAGCCACCGGGTGAGACCATGAGTGTTGGGGCCGGTCGTGGGCATGTGCTGGGCGCAGCCGGGCATGATGGCACGCAGCCAGGCATGCACTAGGGGGCGGGGAAGGTGGGCGAGGGGATGGCAGCAGTGGTGGAGAGGGAGGCTTGGGGGATGGCGGCTTGGGGAAGGGAGAAGCTGGCTCAGGGCCGGTTGGGGGCATGTATGAGAGTGTGACACACCTGGTTGGACCCTGAGTGCCGTGCGCGCCTGAAGGACGACGAGGGGGTCAGAGCACTGATGCCTTGCACCTGTTGCAACAGCATCAAGGTCCAGAAAAGGGTCAGATGGTGTTGGGGCCGGCAAGCCGGCATAGCTTGAACACAGGCTGCTGGTGTGGCCTGAACATGTGCAGCCCACGTGTTTGTGTGGCCACTTTCACTATCACGACACATTGGTGATGCAGCACAAGGGTATGCTGCCCTGATGCACAACGTGTGCGTGCATTGCGGCACATGGCCACAAGCAGCCACACAGAAACAGCAAGTACATATGTATACAGTGAGTGCCTTGCTGCCAACGCCCCCACTCACCTGAATGAGTTGCCCCTGGGATAACAGCGTTGCAGTGTCAGCAGCCAGCATACACTGCACCACCTCCACCTCCTCAGACACGCCCTTGACTGTGTGGACAGTGGTGGAAAGCACAGCAGATCATCGCGGCATAAACAGTTTGTGGCCAACCAGCAGGATGCGAGAAACAGCACCAGCGCATGACTCGATGAAAGCAACCGTCCGCATTGTAAACGTATCATCAGCATTAACCCAAACAAATGTGACCCACTGATGTGACCGTCAGAGACAAGGGACAGCGACCCACGTTTGAACATGCCGAGCGCCGCGCCCTGTATTGTGCGAATGGTGCCGTCCCGCAGGATGAGAGATGGGTGGGGTGTGGGTGCAAGCGGGTCGTTCACTGACCCAGCTGCAGCCTCCCACACGTCTGCAGTCGCCCACACCTGTGAGAAGGAGGGGGCAACAGAGCTTGTGGCGGTGGACAATCAGCTGCATGTTGGGCGGGTGCGTGGCTGACCGCAGGCCAGCCAGGCAACGGACAAACACGCAAGTCTGAGGTTCCCACGCACTTCCATCTTTGACAGCAGCCACAAAGCCGCATGCTGTAGTAGTGGGCTGCAGAGAGTATTATGTCATCCCAACCAGGTTCTAAACGCGGCCAATCAACAACCCGGCACAGCCAGAAGTGGCACTGCTTCCCTGCTGCTGCCCAGGTGCAACTTTACAAGAATATTTATGAGGAAGAGTATGGATAGGAAGCAGAAGCAGGAGGGCAGCACCCACCTGTCCCGCCTTGGCGGTACTGCACACACGCGCAGCACGGTTGAGCGCCCGGCCACGGTATGACAGACGTGCAGAAGTGGGTGCCACCTCAGCATACACATGACCTGCAGCGATGCCTGCCTTGATGCGCAGACCTCTGCGGGGCGGTGCAGGTGTGTTGGGAACGGCCGCGAGCCGTAAGCCATGAGCCACGAGCGGAGGTCATGGATTGGGCATGGAGAACGGGCATGGTCATGCTGACAGATTTCAAGCCTGAGTATCAAAGCAGTTGAAACACACACAACACAGGGTGTATGGCCAGGAGTGATGATGCACAACGGGAACTGGAGCAGTGCAGGTGCGACGTTGAGCCAGAAACAACTGCAACAAAGAGACCCACAGCAACCGGGCCCCCCTGCACTGCAAGCCCTGCAGACCCACCTGAAAAGCAGGTGCATGGCAGACACCATGCGGCCGCTGTGGCCTGTGGCTGAGGCACCAGGCGTCGTCGCGCCAAGCACGTGTGCAGGCGGCAGTGACCAGTCCTGCAGTTTGGAGGGCCACATACCTTGTGTCTGTGTGCCATGCACCCAGAGAACGGGCACAACAACCTCCCATGTGGCAAAAACAGGAGACTGATAGTCGAGTGTAACCTTTGCGGATGGGATCACAGCAAGGTTCAGGGGTTATGGTCTCAGGGTTTGAGCCACCCAGGCCGTGTTGCTCCCACCTGCACAGCTACCGTCTCACACAAGTCGATCTCCAGCAGCCCAGGGCTCCAGTCTGCCAGCATGGCGACTTGGACGCTGTGCACCGCCCAGCGCACGGCGGCAGCAGGTGCCGAGTAGGTGGCCAGGCACAGCCCATCCCCGGCCTCCACCACGTACCCACCCTGCCGGGCCACCTCAGCCTACATATAATGCCCAGAAGGCGCAAAGACATCCAACACGCTCAGCAGTTGTCACCGCAGCAAACTGCAGGGAGCTAAAGATGAGCGTATGATAGCAGCACAGCTGATATCCTTCCACACGTCCTGCTACGTCCATGCACACCAGTGGCCTGCTGCCGTAGAAATCGCAGTAGCAGTAGTACCAGTATCCACTGCCTCCATGCAGTTTCATTGTGTGGGGCTTCAATGAGGGCCCCATCTTGTCCAATCCTAACCCTAATTGCCTGACCCTAACCATTTCCTGGCCTCCCACCTGCACCAACGACTGGTACAGGGCCACTGCCTTCGCGCACTCGGAGGCATTCACCGCCTTGATGGCATCCACGCCCACCTGGAATGAACATGTACACGAGCCAACGGGGTGCAAATGTGTGAAAGGCACGCAGCACGATCAGGAACCAAATGAAGTATGGACATGCACTATAGGGCCCAGCCCTGGCCCAAGAGGGTGTATTGTGTACACATGCAGCGGGCACCACACAGCCAACGCCCCAAGCACGGCACTACAGCGTCGGTGTGATGGTCATGATGCGTGCGAGTTCGATGAAAGCACCAACCACTCTGCCGATTAAAAGGCAACTCATGCGCGGCCCAGCACGCAGACCCCTGACAAGGCACAAGACAAGGCACATGCTCAGGGCGATCACACACCGCAGTCATGAAGCAGATGACCACGTTGCCAATAGGTGCTTGTGGGAAGCCCAGCCCTGAGGGCCGTGCGTTGCGCAGCTGTGGGAGGAAGGGTGTGCTGCATGTGGGGCAGTCACGTGTAGCCAGGGGGTTACAGCCCTTGGTGTCCATCAGCACCTCGCGAGTCATCGTCCGTGCACCATCAGCGCAGCAGCAAGTACCGGTATCATCCAAGCGTGCTTAGATGGTACCAGTACTTGCTGCTGCGATGATCATACACACACAGATCTACACACGGCGTCCCAGCCACCATCCACGCAGCAATACATCCAACAAATGAAGCTGACGCACCGGAACACCAGGGAGTGAGGGATGGCAGAGTAGACAGCGATCGGAGCGTTGGGGTCGGTCCGTGCCTCGCTATGCCCGTCCTCCGACGCTTGCTCCTCCGCCCCCTCTGCACGGCTGACCCTGAGGCATTCATGAAGCGCACACACCACGTCTTTCCCCCGATGGCAGCATCAAGCACGCATGAAAGCAAACGAAACTGGGGTACCACAATTCTCAGGAAGCAGTCCCTTATCGGGGAGAACCAAGGTCAGTGCTACCAATGGTCCAGGTTCCCCAGCGCAAGGAGCCACCACATCAAATAAAGAACTGGGTGCAAAGCCTGACTGGCGCATTGCATGTAGCTACATGATACGTATCTGAGCAACGCCCTACCCCACGCCACGCACCGTGCAGACCCTGCAATCCCCATACCAGGGAGCGTCAGGCTGCCAGCAATCTCCTTCTTTGGCATCGGGCTGCTCCTGCCCTTCGGCTCGGGGAGCTTGCCGCTGCTGCGGTCCGCCGCTCCTGCTGCACCCGCAGGCAGCCCAGATGGGGACCTAGACGCTGGGGTTGGGGAGCCTGGTTGCCCTTGGGCCGAGGCCTTGAGGAGGTTGAGGGCCAGCTGGGGCGAGGAGAGGGCTGCTTGCAGGCCACGGGCCTTTGAAGCCGTGCGCTCCACGAGGGTGCCAGGGCGGCCCGTGGCGGCTGCGAGTAGCCAGAAGGTACGGGTGCACAGCAGGCACTAGACTGTTATCTGCTGTCGATTTGCCCTGGCAAACCCTTGACTGGCTTACGGTGTAACGGCAACAACAACAATCAAAGTACACCACACCGCACCTGAGGTCCCCAGCGCCTCCTTCATGCTGTGTATGTCCTTCAAAGGCTTCTCCTCCACCACAAACTCCCCCATGTGCACCACTGTCGCCGCATGCGACACGTCCTCCACATTCAGCTGTGGGTTGAAGTGCAAGTCCAGGCAGCTGGTGAACAGGTGGATTTGTCAGACTGTGCAAGACCGGCCAGCTGGAACCAGGCAGTGTACTGAATTTGCTGATGTGTAAGTGGCCGAGTGTGTGGCCTGGTGTGAGCCCATGAGTGCAGTTGAACCCTGGTGCCTAGATGGTACCGGCCACAGGACATACGGCGGTACAATGAAGCAGTACAATGAGATATTGCAGTGGCAGCATGCAGGCCGCACCGCTTGGAACGCCGACGCCGACATCAGGATCTGCCCACCGGCTGCCATCTCTGCCAGCACTTTCACGCCGTGCATGAACGCACCCTGTGGGGTGGACCGGTCACATTCGTGTATGTGAGGAGCTGGACGAGCTTGATCCGTTCAAAACCGCGGTGTGCTGCTCCCTGGCATCTGGTCATGAGTGTGCAGAGGAGAGCAAACCGTCGCACGAAAAGTGCGTCATGGGATGGTTCAAACACGTCAGCAACACGTACCGTGTACTGCATGCGCCCTGCAGCTTTGTTGGGTGCCATGTCAGCAGCAGAATCCAGGCCTGAATGGATGGCGAACCGCACGCGCAGCCCCCTGCACAGGTACAGCATCAACCACTTATCTCGGTTACGGCGGTGCCAGTGCATCTCCTTCAGCGCTTCAGTTGCTGCGCAAGCATGAGCCCCATGCGGTGTTGTGCGGCCGCTCTCTTATGGTAGCTGATAAGATAAGATAGTTGATGAGATAACTGTTCCAGCCTCTCCCACCTGAACAGCAGCACAGCGCTTGGTGGTACCGGTGCCCCAGGTGCAACTGTCGTGTTCTTGCACATAGCGCGCAGCCATGAAGACACACTGTGGGCTGGTGCACCTGTTTCAGGCACACAATGGTGAAGGAAACAACAATAACATATGTGAACATGCAGGAGACGCTTAAGCGTACCACATCCAGTCAGGCCAGCTGCAGGAACCGGCATTCGCCACAAGCCTTTGGGTGTGGGCCACACATAAATGCGTGGGGCGCACATGCATCCATGTGTATGGAGGCACGGTTGGCGCACCATGGGTAGAAGCAGTCGCGCCAGACCAGCTCCCTCGCAGCTCTCCAGACGCTGGCAGGCTGCCGCTCCCTGTGGAAACAGCCCATAGCATGGGTGCATGACCCAGGGATCAAAATTTAGGGCTTAAAACATCTTCCTCCAAAAACCAGAGACAGTGAAGGGAGTAAATATCATGCTGCATGTGTTGGCGCGTGCGTCGCATCCATAAGGAGGGTGCAATGTATTGATGGTATGCACAGTGCACGTCATGCACTGTTCCAATGCCGTTGATCATTGCCGCTTGCCGCTCTGAGCCTGCCAACAAACTTTTTCATGCCCTACATTCCACTCTCATTGCAGTGCGCGCCAGCAAGCCTGCTGCTTGATGTGAACAGTCAACAGAGTGTGTGCCAACAAGTAGAAACGGACTAGCCTCTCATGTGTTCAGACTTGACTGCTGCTGGCCTCGACAATGGCGCACCTCCAGGGGCGTGCACCAACTGCCCTGTGCTTGCTGTGTGATCACAGGAGGACTGCCCAGTGCCCATGTCGCCTGAGCCCGAACTGTGCGGTGCCAAGTGGGATCCTGACTGGGAAGTAGTAGGTGGGTACAGCCAGCCAGAGCTCACATTGCGGCGTGAACGTCGCCTGTGTGCGGTTCACAGACAGGTTGCAGCAGAGGCTGTTCAGATCCTAGGCCCTGCAGGTCTGACTATAGTGTCATGGGTGTGCGCCTCCACTACGTGGGGCCTTGATGCTGCGTTCATTATTATGACGTGCAGGCACATTCCAAAGACTTGAGGGCTCAACACGTGCCATGTGGCTCACTCTCAACTGTCAGCATGCACAATCTAGAACATGTTGGGCAAGCTCAGAGATTGGCCCATCCCCTGAAGAGCAGCAGGTTGCAGTTGACCCATCCACAAAGTGCGCGTACCACACACATGCATTTTAGTTCACACGTGTGCAGTCTCACCAGCGTCCGAAGGCACTGCCGCCTTCCCCTTCAAAGGAGGTGCGCAGGTTCGAACCGCTGCCAGTGTCCGCACCACCGTCCCCTGTGCTGGGTGTATGCATCATGTTGCTGCTCAGGTACGCACTGGGGTAGCCTTCAGTGCCTGCATGTGCCGATCAAAACATGTGGTGTACATGAGATGCAGATCAAAACATGTGGGAACATGAGACGTGCACACGAGCACCTCAGGCAGCAGAGCCCAACAGATTCAAGATCCGACTGGTCCCCTGCACTATGCCAAGTGCTGCTTGCTTGATCATCGTCCATGAGCGCAGCCCACCCCCACAGATCAGGCCACAGATGCACGACAGGATATGGCCGTGCTCTAGCAGCTCAATACCGTAATCACAGTATGTGACCGCAGTATGTGAATGTATTACAAGCAGCCGACATTCTGGTCTGATTGAATGTATTTAACCAAGCAATGCACATAGTGTTTGTCACCTGGTGAGCTGTTGACGCCAAACACCGCCAGTTTTTGCAGCATGGTGCCGTATGTGTCGCCCGTGCTGCTGAAGCGGCGCCGCACTGCTGCCACTGAGCGTGCAGCCTGACCCAAGATAGCAATGATAGTCAGGTATGAATGCGCGTCTCAGTAGGATGCCTGGGCAGGCGTTTCCGTGTGGGAGATGAGATGGATGTGGAGCAGGAAGAACTGGCCAATAATACATGCGTGTAAGCAAGGCGGCTGCTGACAAACACACCACACTATGATCACATCTGCAAAGGTTTTCGATGCCGGTATCGCACGTAAGAAACATGCAGAATGAAGCTGGCTCACATGACCCCTCAACCACAACAACTGCTGAATGCTTCTGGGCATCATCAGGGTTTTACCCTCTTGGTACATCTGAAACCCTAAACCCTCACCTGAAACCTAGACCTGACCTCACCTGAAACTCTAAACCTGAAACCTTATCATAAGCCCTCACCTGGTCCACGATGGAAGGTGCCATGGCCCCTCTGGCACCTCCTGCCAGGCCCAGAGTCTTCTCCCCAGCTGGCTGGCCGATCACATTGACCCAGCGCGGGGCACATGCCTCCAGCGCCAGAAGCTCGGACGGCCTGCAACAGATGCGCAGCTGGCGGCGGGGTGTGACCAAACCCATGACAAAAATAAGCTCCAGAATGGTGGGCTGGGCTGACAAGGGCCTCCACAGCGAAGAGCACACAACCAAGGCCCGTGTGCGGCAGCGCGTGTATGGAGGAGACCCGCATGCACTGCTGTGAACACAACGAACAATAACCACTTGATGCCTGTGCTGCAGTCATTTAGACCAAGAATGCATGAATGAGGCGGACCCGCTCACCAAGGCAGGTGCAGCAGCCGCTGCTGGCACTCGGCAGCGAACAGCACGGCATGAGAGGGCTGATGGAATGCAAACAGGAATGAGTCGCCCTGCAGAGGGGTCAACACACAAGCAACCGTACTGAGAAGCAAGCAGCTGCAATTGGGGATGAGTGGTTCTCAAGGGCTTTGTTAACAAGCACAGGAAGGGCCATGCAGCCCTAAGAACCAAGAGCTCCCCTCTGTACCCATCAGCTCTATTGAGTGAAAAGTAACCCTCATCACCCATCTACTGGAGGGACATTGGCGAGCTGCATGTGCTGTGGAACGCCTTCTTACCTCTGTTGAACACTCGTAGCCTGAGAACTGAGATGCTGTGGCACGGATGGTGGCATGGTGCAGGTCGATGCAGCTGGACATGACTGCCATGGGCAAGGACTGCGATGGTGCACATAGGATACCACACAATGAGCAGTGGATTGAATGTAGACAGGGCAAGTTGAGGGCAGTGAGTGTTAGGGCAGCAATTTTGGTGTTGGTGGTGGTGCAAGCAGCGTACGCAGGAGTCCGACAACTGGTTGCCAATGCCACCAGCATCCAACAACGAATTCATGGTCACAGACAGCATCTGCCCATGAACTCAAGCAGCCACAGAATTCAGAAATGAGCGTTGTGATCTGAGAGCGAGGGGCAACCAGACAACTTGTCAGGAGCACACCTCCCACAGCGTAGTGGACGACTCGATGTCAGTGAGGCACAGGGTGGTCAGAGGGGACGGGCCAGGCGGCAGGATTTTGCCCTGCAGCGTGCACAGAGTACCGCTGGAGTGCGTTATCCAGAGAGCATACAGAACAGAATCGAGGTACGCAGAGGAAAGACCTCACCACAGGCCTGCGTGAGTTCACTGCAAAAGAGGAGCTTCATCATTTGAGTTGGTCTGTGCGCCCCTTCACTCCCAATCCCAGACCCATACCACACCCGAACCACTGGGTCCCTTGTGTTCACAGCCACAGTTGCTCTATCTTTCGATTTAGAATGAAGCCAGCAGTGTTGCTTAGGGTTCAGGGTTTGCTGTCACGCAAGAGTACCATCCTTGGACAGCACGAGGTGCCCAACTCACAAAGAATGAGCGGTGTGAGTGAGAGCGCCACACGGTGTACACAGCCAGCAGCACGCCCAGTGCCAGGGCACCAACACATACTGGGACAGCGATCGCTGCCACCAGCCCAGCTGCAGGGCACCAGCGACCAGAGTAGTTCATCAACCTCATGTGCTTGTGATCCGGGACAGCATATGGATCAGGAAAGCCAGGGAAGCAGTAGACGTGGGCAGTAGACGTGGGCAGGCAAGAAACAAGGGCAGCCCAGTTCATGATAACAATGGAATGGCTCAATGCTGAACACCCACCATGAGTCTTGCCGCTGTCTGACGGTTTGTAAGCGTCATCAATGCCCAGGGCAGCGTGGTAGATGGCTCTCACCTATGACGACAGCAGGACGATGGGCAGTTAAGTACAGCAAATGCAAGTGTGTGCCGAAGTCCTGCTCCCCGCTCACTCACTGCTTACCACTGCATTGCTCTGCGCCTCACACAACAATGGACCAAAAACGCCAGTAAACAAATAGTGTTGATCAGCACAAGCACCTGGTCCAGGGGGCCAATGCTGTTGAGCACATTAGCCAAGCGGTTGTACAGGTCCACCAATGAGGCAGGCAATGTCACATCGCCCCATGTGTAGTTTTTGGACACCTCATCGACGTTGACCACCTGGCATGTGACGTGCAGCAAGGGCCCTTGGTATAACCTGAGGCCTGCAAGTGGCTGCTGCATTGTAATGGGTGCAGGTAGGAGCAGCATGGCGAGGACTGAACTGGCCTTGCCATGTGCGACAGCCTTGGATAGCTGGAGGCAAACTATTGCAACGCATCAGAGATTCACGGTGGAGGTCAAAGGCACAAGCAACAAGCCGGGCGCCACACCAGGTAGTTACACGAGCATTGAGCCGTGTTGCCATCGCTCAGGCCATCCACAATGACGTGGTTGGAGGATGACAGGGTACGGATGTTGATGGCCAGCCAGTCGCTGCATGGCCAGTGGACGAGCAACAAATTCTTGCGTAATGATCTCCACAGCATGTTCCGACACCACAGAAATGTGTGTCAGGAGACCTTGGGCATGCTGTACACAGTAAGATGATAAGAGCGACCTCCAGCTGCAATATATGATCTGAAAATACACGTGCCTATGACGCACCGTGTGCCTTGTTCATCATAGCCTGCAGCCAAGAAGTTCTGGAGGGCCTCCAACTGGCTGTATCTGAAGGGAGCTGCAGTTTGAGCAACAAGCATTGGCAAAGGTAAGGAATGGCAGTGATGGAGCCAAACAAGCACCTGAACAGGAGCTGTGTGAAGAGCGCACACTATCCAGGTCCCCTCTGTCCAGTGCCAAGAGAAGTGAGCAATCAAGCCTACACTGGCGCTCGTTATCTCATACTTGCTGCTCAAGCCTGGCTGATATTATACGGGCATACCATCTCGATAAAAACGCACGTCGCCAGGTATAATAAACTCACCAGCATTGATGTTGGGGTCCAGCACTGCATCCCAGGTGACATTGTTTGAGGACAGGTATGAGATGATGCGGAACACCACGTCCTGTGAGTGACCAGAACGTCCATGCCGACTCACAAGGAAAGAAAAGAAAAGGGTTGAACATCAAATCTGCCGACAGTGCACAGTGTCGACAACCTGCAAGCTTTCAACACGCGCGTATGTGCTCCATGTGCAGCATCTGCATAGTATGAAGCTCTGCCGTCTGCATGCACCTTAGTGTGCACACTGTTGGTGAGCAACATGGGCCCAACGCACCTGGTAGTCCTTATTCATATAAGGGTTGATGGCCCCGGAGTAGCCAGCAGAGCCCTTCCACGCCCCATAGTTCACCCACTGCGCATAACACAGCACAAGCACCGCTTATGATTCAACCAAGGGCAGCCTGCCACCTGTACCCCCAGCAAGGGCACCCTTCCAGCTTCTGTTCCACTCTGCAGGCAAATGGCTATGAGGCTCAACCAACAGAAACGAGCATGGCATCAAGAACATGAGTATTCTGCTGCCTCACCGCGGTGGTGCCATTCAGCAACGTCTCCTGCACTGCGTACGGGCACTGAATGTTGGAGGTGCATGGAACCAGTGCCTTCTGCACCCTGCATGGTGCATCGCAAGCAGACGAGCGGCATGCACATCAATTTCAGTTTCAGAATGGTAAGAAGCAGCAGGGCCGATACAAAGGTTCACCTCAGCAGCGCACGGGTGCTGACTGCTGAGCCCAACCCAGCCCATTGGGCCCACCTGTCATACACCACGGTCGACCCGGGCATCATCGCTGTCCCAATCCTGCCCCTCAAAAACGGGATGTCTCTCGCCGTCTTGAAGATCTGACCAGCACTTTGGATGGTGAAAGCACAGCGGCCCTGTACGTGCACAGCGTCACACTTGCAACTGTGTGAGCCCGCGCACCTGCAGCGCCCTCAGAGTGAGCATTGCGGGTGCTGTGGAACACGCGGTGCACAGCACGGTCATGGCACACCCATGAACGCCCAACCTTTGACTAAAGCTCTGCAGCACCATACCGCATACACCCCCAGCACCCAGCACGCACCGCCAGGAAGATGGAGTTTGCTGTGTTGCAATTGGCTTGCGTGGCGGAGCCATTGTTGTTCACAATTGGCCAGTTCCACTTTGTCATCTCTTTGTTCAGCCACAGCGCGTATTCAAAGCCTGGGCTATTCACCTGCACAGCAGAGGTACATGTACGTCCAGGGATTACTTTGTCACAGGATCCACATGATGTTGCGGAATGTGCCTAAGATGTGCCAGTGACCTCTAAACGAAGACTTTACGTTTGCGTCACAGCAAACCACCATGTTGCAGATCTTGCAATGTACAAGATGTGCATTCACAAAGCCACTGTCATAGTAGGCAAGCTCGTAATGAAAAAGCCTGTATTCAGCGCACCAGGATTTGCATGGTGTCTGGATCCAGCCAGAACCCCTGCTTGCCACCCTTGTACTGCATTAGGTTGGCAGCTATGTCAAGGATTAAGTGCGGCATCTGGCAGTTCAGTTGATCGTTGTGGCAGAATGCCCAGTCACCAGACCCATCCCCGTCCATATCCGTGCCATTGACAAGCTTCGCAACCTCGAGCAGGTCATCCCTGTGGGTAACAGGGTGCATCACACATGACGTTGAAGGTGCTGGCCACATTATCTTAGCACAATGAGATTCTGTGTGTGGACCCACTGATGCACACGGCAGCCCATGTGCAAAAGGACAGGCAGGCCATAAGCAGTTGCTGAAGCTTCTTCAACGCACAGGCGTTCCCTGTTATGTTTAATCCATTCCCGGTGGGGAGTGCCAGTGCGCACCAGGTGTGGGGCACAGGCAGACTGGCATTGGCAAGCACGTCCCTTCTGTAGTACAGCATGTAGCCAGTGCCAGTAATTGGCACAGCATAAACCTGCAGCAGGGCAGCACCCGAGCAGAACAGAATTCGTGATGTGCGCAGCTACAGCATCGCACAGTATGAACACAATGCACAAATACGCATACTACACATCCATCTACATGCCATGCAGCTGCCTGCACGTTCCCTGACCCAGTCACGAGGCGTGTTATCCCTGATTGCTGCAGCCCGTGGCTGTGCTTGTGGGCCTGCTTGTGGACATGGCTGTGCCTTTTAGTGGCACCTGGAGAGTACAGATGCTCAAGGCGCATGCCCGGGATGAGCCCCGCACCTTGCCGTCTGCAGCAGATGTCTCACGGAAGTACGTCGTGACATCTGACCATTGCACAGACGGATCTGCGTCGAACCACGGCTGCAGGTCCGCCATCATACCCATCCTGCAAGGTTCACACCCATCCTGCAGTTCCTTGGTACCTGTACGTTACTTGCCAGCCTGGCAACTATTACCTTACCCACCTTTCCGGTTTGGGCAGTGAATGTGCAATGCTGTCCTTGTACACTACCCTCTGGTTTGATTCATCTGAACATGCAGAACCACTTGTACAGCACATATGCTGGTGTGGGCACCCACCGTGCAATATCGGGAAGAGCATTGAACCCGATCAGGTAGCCATCATACAGCTGGGTCAGGTTCTGCTGCTTCACGCTCGCAAGCTCCTGCAAGAGCAGTCACGCAGGAAGGCGCTGGATTGATGCCCTGGTTCTGCTTCTGCAAACAGCTGGTGCGCAAGTGCTTCAGCACAGCGTCAACTCCATAGACGACGTACCGCGACATGGTCACGCCATGGCTTGTACCTGCAAGCACAAGATGGAAGACACAGTGCATCAGCAGCAGCATGCAGCTACGTCCCACTGCATGCTGCACACTGCAGCACAAACAAACGTCCTGCATGCCGGCACAATGTCATGCAAGGTGCCGGCCGCAGCACGCATGCTTTGCCAAATCGATCAAATCAAATTGTACAGCTACCCTGCCTGCGCCTGCCTTCCTCCTCAGCACCCGACGCTGTGCACTGCCTGATACCAGCTGTTCCTTTTGCTGTGAGTGCACTCCTCTGAATCCTCAATCCCACTCACGTCGGCACGATGCGGTGCCCGTACAGCTGGGTATATCTTGGGAAGTATTTATCTGCAAAGCTCTTGAATTGGGACGCAACCAGCAGCCGCACCGGCTGCTCACAGGGGCAGGTCCAGAACAAGAGCCATCAGCATTTGCAAGGGTGAGACGCACATGTATGACTGCACCAGATCAAGCTGCAAGGGCTGCAGCGCATGCAGAAACAGTGCGCATGCATCGGTTGCAGTGCATGTGTGTGCGCACAACTGCTCTGCGCACTGCAGCCACGTTGTTGCCTGAACTGTGCTGTTTGGCACATGCTGCATGTTGCATGGTATGTGCGAGTCAGTCAGCCGAAGCTGAAAATGACGGCAGCAGCTGCTGTGTGCATGCCTTTCGTGACCGTAGTCGACTCTACGCCCGCGTTTGTTATGTGCCAACCGCGATCCTGTGCCTGTGTCAAACGGGCTGGACAGCGCACAGTGCCACATGCTTGCTGTCAGAAACATTCCACGCACCCTTAGCGCTGAACTGCTGTTTTGGTTCAAGCAGGTGCTTAAGAACGTGTTCACTGATGCCTCCACAAAGCTCCCGCGCTCCTCAAGAGTTCCGTTGGCAGGAAAACTCATGGATATACTTGCAACCAGCTCGCCTGCACATGCTGCAGATACCTGCTGGGTTGGACTCCCACTGCAGTCTGGAGCAGCGGACACTGATGCCAGTATATAAAAGGCTAACCATGTGCACCAAAGCCGTGTTCGTCGCATACTGCTGAATCGGTGGCAAACATACATACATTGCGCTTTGAAAGATACGGCTCGGTTGATGATTGGCAAAATCACGAGAGTGCCGTCCACGTCCAACTGTACACTAAAGTGTGGTACACGACTTGAATGGGTCACGGGACAATCCTTGTCCACTCACCCTAACCACAGCGAATTCAGTCCTTCGCTCAGTCAAGCTGATCTTTCGTGCATGATTAGCATGTGGTCTGCAGTACTTAGTAGGTTGTTGACATGGCTGATGCTGTGGCAGCAGCCCTTGTTACTAGGACTATCATCAGTTGCATGGTTTTTTGCACTCGCCAACTGTTAAGCTGCAAGGTAAAGATGATGGCCAACAACCGACCATATCACCCATGCCATGTGCGTGGACATGATCACCACCTTCGGGCACATGGCAGCTTGCAGGCGTGGGGTTGCATGGGGCTGGCCTGGCTGTGGTGTAAATGTCGATTGAGTCAAGGCTCCGACGTGGGCCTTGTCAGATGCACAGGAGGTGATGGGTGGCAGTCGGTGTTCCTGGTGCCTGCCACTTCCTTATGTTGCTACATAGCTGGCTAAGCTGCATGCTGCTGAGAATGGGCACGCACAGCCGCACCAGTGGCACGGCAGATCTTGCATCTTGGATGGTGCACGTGTGGCCCAGAGGCAGATGCTGTTAAGACAGGCATTTTCCGTGTACTCTGTAAGCTGGATGCAGTGGCTGGTGTGGCTAGCAACACGGCATTTCATCTGCCTACCAAAGCCCGCCTACTGTTGTATATAGAGCCAGTAGATCCAGTCCTGGATGGCTGTTGAGAGCATCCAGGTATGGGCACATAGCCACATACACATGTGCTTATGCATCGTGCCACATCCTCAAGGATCTCTGGTTGGCTCCGCCACATGCAGACTGCGGTCATGTAAGGCGATGTAACAGAGTGTCGTCTACACCTCACGACCTCAGCGCTTGTGTACGACAGGCTCACCAGCCAGGCCAGAACCGGACCTTGTCAATTGCCATGAATATGGTTTGTGGTCTCAGCTAGCTTGAAATGTGGAGGACCAGGATTGAGTAAAAGCGCCCTGCACCATCCTGGTTGACTGCGTACAACAGCTTGCGTTCGAGATGGCTCATCACGGTGGTTTGCAAGCAGTACCGCAGCAATAAGATCATAGTACTGTTCTTTGGAGTCAAAGAAACCAAGTCAAGAGACGGACACCGTACATGATAGCACACCCGACAGCGCTGCATGTCGCTCTAGCAACCAGACCAATGGTCCGTGCAGCCAAACCAATGTACCCCTGAACCCCTGCCCAATATTTTGGGAGGTGTGTGCATGACACGAGAGAGCACCCAATACGTGTCAGCGCGTGATATGGCACACAAACGATATTATCGGACAACCCAAATACATTACCACAAGACACATGTAAGATGCATCTAGCAGCTCACTGAGATTGTCACCTGCAACGCCAGTTCATCGAGCGATCTCATCGAGACATGTCATGAAACATGCGCACATCATTAGAATCACTACCCCTTCCAGGACAAGGCACTTGGCCAAGAATAGTGTTGCAATCTGTGATTGGTGTTGTACCAGGCCGAGTTCTGGACCCTGATCTTATTGGCCTCCTGCAACTGGGTGCCCATGATGTGATGCAACCGACAGAGGCTGCACCCCACATGCGTGCGCCAACCCCGCCAAAGTGGTGCCCTGCTCCTCCCACCCGCATTCGGGGAAGGCCCCGATCAAAGCCCGCACCCTCACCACATCATGCTTGACAGCACATGGCACATACGCAGCAGCTGCTGCTGATGAGCAGCCAGCCTCAGAAACGCTGCCTGCCGCCACCCCTGGCTCTGACAGGAGCCCCTGCTGTGATGTGCAAGGCAGCCCTGTAGCACACGCCCCAGAATGCATGGCAGCAGCTGGCGCTGTTTCTGGTGCTGCCGTGTCTGCGGCGGCGGCTTGGCATGTACCTCTGCTATTGGCAGCAGCAGTAGCTGTTGCAGCAGCCGTGCCATGCACGACCTGCGGCACAGAGCTGCCCTGTGCTCTGCTCTGTGCATGGCCGGCAGTATGCCCTGCCACATCCAGCGACCCCAGTAGCCCCAGCTCAACGTAGGCTGCCACAACTGATTGCCCCACATCCCTAGCATGCTGCACCGCGCTGCGCACTGCACTGGTGCACGCATGCACATGATTGGAGGAATGCGCCAGGTCCACCACGTTGTATGGAGGGAAGCTGCCTGGTGCTAGTAGTGCTGCCACCCACACACCATCGCAGCGCGCATCCCACTGCTGCTGCCGCTGTTCCTGTTGTTGTTGCTGCTCCAGCTGCTGTGCAGACACTGACGAGGCATGATAGGACAGCCGGGCACCTAGGTGCAAGTCCTCCACTGTTTGGCTGGGACCAATGACGGTGCACCCTGGACCCTGGACCTCCAGCTTGATGCCAGCCAGCTGCAGTGCAGGAAACAAAGGGCATAAACTGCATTCCATGTTGGGGCCACAGTCACACAAGGACAAGCAGCCAGTGAAAGCTACCTCGAATTTGGCAGTATGGTCAGTGTCATACCAAGATGACATGTATGCACCGTCGTAGGCACCACCTGCCCTCACCCCGCAGCACGTTCCCATTTGCTCATCACCCACCTGGGATGGCTGCACACCTAAAGCGTCAGCAACAACCGCCGACAGGGCTGCGCAGTAGCTGGCATCATCCTCCTCCATGCTGCATGCAGCTGGGGCCCGTGCCATGTCTGGCATAGCACAGCACAACCTGCTGCCCGGCGAGCTGTCTGCACCACCTGCACTGGCACAAGCGCCGCTGCTGCCCACCTGCTGGGTGCTGCCTCCCTTCAAGGCTGCTGCCTGCTGGCGGCACGCCTGCAACAGCACCTGCATTGTGTCGTGCCCATGCACCACAAGGATGACAGCCACAGGGCCCCCACACGCCCACAAAGCCCCAGGCACATCAACAAGAGCGCTGAACCGCCATGCCAGCTGGCTACTGCTGCTGCCTGTCTCCTCTGGCGGCTTGGCACTTGCCCCTTCTTCTTTTACTCCTGCTGCACCTGCAATTGCAGCAACGTGCGTGCTGCTGACGGGTGCATCAGCTGCAAGCCGCTTGCCACAGGCTGGAAGTGGAGCAGGCCTTGCAGATGTAGCTGCGATACTGCACTCATGCTGCAGCATTGTACCGCTGACCCCCGCACCGGCTCCACTTCCTGTAGATGCCGGCACTGCGCCCTGTCCCTCTTTGGAGCCTGTGCTCGGTGGGGATGCGATTGTGCTGGCAGCACTTAAGCCAACCTGCTGTCCGGCCAGATGCTTACGCTGCTTGCCTCGTCGTGGTGCATTGGTGGGTCGTGCACCTCCACTGGCTGCTGTGCTGGTGCTGGGCGGTTCTGTGGAGGAGCACTGCAAGGGCTCTGCAGGCGGCAGCAGCGCAGCACGTTGCAACAGGCGTGCGAGCTTGCGCGCGTGGCGTTCGTGCTCCTTGAACACGTACGCATCCACCGCTGACTCTGTCTCAAAAGTCTGCTGGGACGGCTCTGTCTGCTGCAATGGCTCTGCTGTGGTGGATGGTCCTGGCCCCCTGCTGATGTTGTCAGCCTCTTCTGTTGAATTTTGCGACCACATGTTGCCCATTGTTGTTCGTGTCATGCGCCGCCACCACAACGTGCATGTGCCACCCACATGCCATGCCATGGGGCACTCAGGCGCATGCGCCCAGCAGCAGCTGCTCTGGAGGCGGTGCGACGTGTTCCTGGCCAAGCCGCAGGCGGGCTGATCAGGCTCAGCTTGCTCATCCACTTCCATGCGTTCATGGCCAGCGATTTCAAACCTGCCGCATGCACGTCCTTGTCCATGCTTGCTTGCAGCTGCTGGAGCACAGCTGGTCTGGTGGTTGCAGGAGCTCGGTGCTTGGGCCTTGATGAGGCCGAGTGTGTACTTGCGTGAAGAGTTTTTGTGTGGGTAGTCCACAAAGATGCAAGCTGCCCCATGGTTGTGTGCGCAGTGGCAGCAGCCACCCGCTGACGAAGCATGTGGTTGCTGTACGGCGCCATGAACCGCTGTACTGCCACAGCCTGTACTGCTGGAGGGCGCAGCAGCTGAGGCTGAGTTCAGCTGACTGGTATGCAGTTGAGGAACGGCCCCAAACCCAGCAGCGCGCGCAGCTGACAGCAGCCGTTGCGCCTCAGCTCGTTGAAGCACATAGACCTGGGGCAAGGCTGGGGCGCCGGGCCGCAGGCACCTGCCACAAGTATCAGCGCGTTCCAATGGTGAGCTCACAACACAGTTGACCTCTCAATGCAAATGACCTCGCAACTCTGCCAGCAGGGATCGAGCTGTGCATGACATGAGGTCAACAGGTACACCTTGCAATGACGAGCATGCCAGCGACGAGCACTCGTATGCAGAGCGCATGCCTAGCTGCAGGCACCACTTACATGTGCAGGTGTGTGAAGAAGCGCGCAGCTGCCGTGTCTGCATCTGGGCGGAACAGCAGCCACTGTACTGCACTAATGGACAGCACGCCGTCAAACAGCCCATCTCCTGGTGCGCCCGCTCCCTCTGCACACTTTTCTGCATGCCCTTCCCCTGCAGCTGCCTGATCTTGTGACCCGCTGTTCTGGTGACATGCTGCAGCTGCGGGCAGCTGCCGCAGGGGAAGTCCCTGGCCCATGTCTCCAAGCAGCAGCCCAGCACACTTGGAGGCGGTGCTGGTCTTGCTGCTGCGGCCGCTGTGACTGGTGTGGGCGGGCCCATGGCCACTCCCTTTCATGCTACCAGCAGCTCCTCCAGCTCCCGTCTGTGATGCAGCTGCCAGGCTCAGCATGTCTGCACTGATGTCGGCACCCACCCAATGCACGCCTGGCGTGGCATCAAGCACAGAACCTGAAAGCCCAGACCCACATCCCACATCCAGCAGCAGCTGTGGCCGGCCATGCTGCAGGCCTGCCAACTCCAGGCAGCGCCTGTGGAGTGTGTGGATGCACGGCATTGTGCACATGGTGGGACAGCAAGCGAGTGCACAGATGATGTACATGTGCTCGAGGATGGTGTACGCACGTGTAACGCGCACAATTTCCGTGGCCCACCATGGTAAATTGAGGACAGAACATGATGATGGCTGCTGCAAAATTGAGCATGCCACTGTAGGTTTAAACTGCTAGATGCATGTTCGCTCACCATGTGAGCTGGTGCTGGATGGTGATAGTCTGCTGGCACGTGTGGTACCGCTGGGCTTCCAACTGATGGTACACATCCTGTGGCAGTTCGCAACAGGCAAGCAGAATGATGCATGATGCCTGTGGTGCACTGTGTGTTGTTGGCACAACTGCATTTGCAATGCATGCACGCGCCTGCATGCATCATGCTGCCATGCACTTGATGCATCCATGTACCTGAGGCCGACCCGATAGTTCCGGTCGCTGGCTCGTTTTCGATGCCATTGCAGGGGATGGCTATGAAGCGGCGGCTGAGACCGCAAAAGCCGATTTCACCCTGAGCACACTCTGCGCATCGAAGTACATCAGCTGGTGCTGAACTACCGACAAAGTGAAGGAGCTGTTATCAGCATCGCAAGTTCCAGCCATTTCTATCACTTAGGCAGGGTAGGGTTTTGATGGGGTTTGGTAGTTGCCAATATGATATCTGGCCGAGTGATGCCTGAAGATGGAGTCGGCGGTCTTTTAATGCTTTGGGCCTGCATTTGTGCCTACATGAATGCTCGGCAGACGCCTTGTACCCATGAACTTGCTGAAGGCAGATCCATGTTCACTGCAGCAGATGTGCTCAGCAAACACACAATGTCTTTTATCCCTTTATAACCAATCATAGCAGGACAATGTGCTCTGGTTGGGGAGCAGCTTGGGGAGCAGCTGGCGCGCCACTTTGTACCCAATCACAGCATTCACATGCAGCATTGAGAACGCACAACTGCACTGGCCCTGTGGTGATGCAACTGCACAGACTCCGCTTTCAGCTGTTGTTGTTGCTCTATCAAGCGCTCAGGCAGCAACGAGTAAGCAGTTCAGCTTCAAGCCATTAGTGTGAGTAACCAGTGGTGAGCTGCACCAAAACACAACATGTTTACATGAAGCATGGCCTGGTTTTTGGCTGCGCCCATGTTCACGTGCATTGAAAAGCAGCCCATCCCTCCTCACACCTCTTCTCTGCAGCTCTCTATGCCAAAACCGTGATGGCCAGCAACATACCAGCACTGAACTATCTAATGCAGACACACACAGTGGGGATCACATGTGTGATGATAAGAACCACTCAGCAAAACCTCAAGCGCAGCCCTCTCAAGCTCTCGTCAGCCTGGCTTCGATAAAACCGGCAAATGGCAGCCCCCTTGCTTCTGTTGACCGTTCAGCAAGTATCACTCAGATACCAACTTGACGCAGCTGGTGCAGTATGCCCTGCTTGCACATCTCTCATGGCGGCTGCTCAGAAGTACTCCTTGTAGTGCTTCTTCACCTGTGGGTGAGAGACAACAGCCAAACAAAAGTTTGTTCTTGAGTTTGTCGTATGCCAGCCTGGGTTGATCAGGACCCACACTAGCACACAGCATGTACTTAAAAAAGCATCAGCAACTGCACGACAGCAGCCGCCTCCATTTCAAATCAGCGCGAAAGCAGTTGCACAGCAGCGCACCGGCTCTAAGATCTTCCACGTGCACTTCATGTGTGCCGGGAATGTAACGTAGTCCCCAGCCGTGATTGTCACCGGGATGCCGCCTGCAGGGGTCACCACCACCCGACCCTGCATGCACAAACCAACCGAAAGCGCGCGCATGAGACGCATGCCCAGCAGAGGCACACCCTGAACATAAAATGATAATTGATTTTAAGACGGAGGCTTTTGACGTCGGACGTTGAACGTGAAGATACAAGGAGATGGGCCGCAGCCGATGCCTGGCATGAAAACGTACGCAAACTATGCTTGAATCAGCTGATCCTGCATGGCTTGCTAGCGAGCTGTCTGAGAAGCTGCGTGTGAGCTCACCGCCAAGAAGTAGCAGTCCTCATCGGCATTGTATTCATAGGGGAAAGTATCCACCCCATGCTCCCATGTGGGCCACGTCTCCACCCCTTGAGACTGCAGTACAGCAGTACAGCAGTACAGAGTAACGTGGTTGTGTCATCCATCATCAACTTGATCACTGCGATGTCGCACTGCAACCACAGCACGGCCTGCAGCACATCCCGAGCAGCAGCCACGGAAGGAGGCCACGTGCAAGAAATCGGCTGCTCAGGGGTTGCAGGCTGGCTGTGGCACGTGATGGATGTGACCGACATGTGCACGCACCTCCAGCACCTCCTGTGTGGCGGTTATGAAGACAATGTCATCAGGACCCTTGTAGTAAGGTGAATGGGCACCTGTGACGGCCGATGAGGCTAGGGACGGCGCAGGGGCTGCACCTGAAGGCGCGCACATGGTGAGGCAGAATGAAGAGGTGTGGCTCGTTCAGCCAGGTGCAAGCTTGATGCCACCAGTACAGAGGCGGCTGCATGATAGATGTATCATTGGTATGCCCTGTCATGCTTCATGCTCCACGTTGCCCCAGGTTGAGCAGTGCTCGCTGACTGCCCTGCCCGCTGCCATCTGGCCGCACCTGCTGCCAACAGTACTGCAGCACCAGACAGCAGCACGTTGCGGCGGGAGACGGCTGGCTGCACCGGGGGCGATGGCCTGCGTTAGCAAGAGGGTCAATAATATGGCTGGGCCCAGCCTCATGCATCAGGCACCACCCATCTCCACCCGCTGCACAGGCTGTGCACACGCTCAGGTGCATGGACTGTGGAGCACCCCTTGCTTTATCCATGGTAGGTTTCGGGTGAGCGCATGCCGAGCGCATGACTGCGCAATGAGTGATAAGGCTGCCCAGGGCTTAAGGTGCTCACCATAAGATGTTATATAGTGTCATGTGCCCATAAAACAAGCAGCAATGCCAGAAGGACATGTGATAAGTGGGTTCATCCTGGGCCGATGTGCAGATGACATGCTGATGGGAGTCCGATGCAGTCTTCCCACCTGTGGGCTGAAGCACGGACGCGAAGAGCGCGACTGGGGTTTGCGTGAAGCACCTGCATACCGAGCGATGCTAAACTAGGATTGACGTGCTGCAAACACATACACAAACAACTCATCTGCCTCTTGGATGTTTTCTCATTCAATTGGGCGATGGTACATGATCTGACGTGCCTTGTGCACAGTACAGTGCGCTCATGTACCACAGATGATCCATGCATTCTCCAAGCCGTGAACACGGCCCGCCTCATCCCCATCTAGCCAACCCAAAGACCCCAGGGTTTTCAGAAAGGAGCCTCGCGTTGGTCGCGGTGCTGCTGGTACTTGGAGGATCCGTCGCTTGGCACCTGGCTTCCACACATCACGCACGGGGCCCAGTGCAATCGACGTGCATCAAAGACAACATGCAGCCTGTGTATTACCAGACGCGCGACTTTGTTCTCAACCGGCCTCAGTTCCTTCTCTTTGGTCAGTTGAGCAGAGCATGGCGTGCTTGCACATCAGCTCAAAGTGCTGCGATGCAGCTGCATCTGTCACTTGCACCGTGGACGCATGGATCCATGCCACAACTTGTCAATCGTGCAGCTTCAGGTTGTGCAAGCAGCATGCAAGCAGCGCAGCACGCTTGTTGACCCAGCTGCAGCACTTGGCGGCACACTGTGCATACATGCGCCATGAATGATCTGTGCCATAAACGGTGGGCACCATGCCAATGCACATTGCTTCTACACATGCGGCATGCACGTCATGCCAAACAGGTGACAGCCTGACAGAGCGGGGGTTCATGACAGGAGGGTGGGCGGCTCGTCTGGCGCACCACTTTTATAGAAAGGTGTGTCTTGCTTTGGCTTGGATGTGCTGGCTCGTCATCTCACTGGCTATTCTAACACAAGGGGCAAGGTGCTTACTTGAACTCTTGTGTTCAAAGGCTCATTGTTCTTTGCCAACATGAAAGGCAGCAGTCAGCTGTCAACACCTCTGTGCACACGGCACTCCATCAGGTGCCACTCTGCCGAGCTCAACCAAGCACATGCATGGCAGAACCTTACCATGTGCGGCACTATAGGCTGGGCCTTCATAGGTGCTCCTCCTGCCCTTGACATATGCTGCACTTCTGCTACCTTTGGCTGAGCAGGTGGATGTGGTCAACCGGGGTTTTGGTGGCTACAACTCCCGCTGGGCTGTTGGTGTTATGGGTGATGTGTTTGCGGGTGTCAACGGTGCGTTGTCCATTCCATCTGCAGGACATGGGGTATTAGAGCACAGGGACATCACATGGTGTCTTGGTTGGCATGATATCTTAGCTGCATGGTACCTTGACACTGCAGGTCTCCTGGGGGGTCAATGAAGAGAGGCACATGCATGTGTGGATGAGGCAGTCCCTTGTCCACCCATCACAGTGCATACCACCTTGGCAAACTACACCATACCAACAAATACATGTCCCAACTTTGCACCAGTCTTGCTCACCGTGTTTGCATGGTCAGGAACCAACACCAAGCTGGTCACCATATTCTTTGGAGCCAATGATGCCGCGCGCCCTGATGGACCTCCGTGAGTGAAGCACAACCCTGCACAACATGCACATCACGGCATGGCACAGCCCAGCACAGCGTGGCGTAGCACAGCGCAGCACAGGCCGCACAGCACAGCACAGCACAGCTTTGCTGAGCATGTCAGGGCAAAGTACACCCCAATGCTCTCTGTGGGAACCCACACATTCATGATCTTGATTAGCACTTCCTCAATTGCTTTGCTTCCTCTTTGACTGGTCGCTGTGCCTGCTCTCGCAGCCAGTCTGCAAAGCAACATGTGCCTGTGAATGAGTACAAGGACAACCTGCGCAAGATCGTGAAGCACGTGCAGAAAAAAGGGGTGCGAGCAAAAGCACGTGCAGATAAGGGGTGCGAGCACATGCTTCGCTCCAGCCGTGTGGCTGCTCGTCCACAGGGCCACCTGCTTAGTTCTTGCACCACCCAGCCTCCGCCGCCACCTTCACCATGCCCAATTTTGTAAGTGTACACCTCGCATGCTGCGCACAGGTTGAGACCATCGTGCTGCTGGCACCACCCCCAGTGCATGACAAGGGTCGCAAGGACTGGCAGGTTGAGGTGAGGCAAGGCTGCGTGCCCATGTGCACCCTGTTTTGTACAAGCCATGCATGTGGTTCTTCCTGGCGGTCCACAGGCTCCAGAAGCACCTATGTGCCTCATCCTGGCAGACATGGCCTGTCACCTGCACCCCGTCCTGCGCCTGGCATGCCTGGTGCTGACTCCACAGCGTTTGGGTTATGCCGTGGGCTGTGATGCGAGATGACAGATCAGCAATGGTGCGTTTTAGTGCGCTTGCAACCGCAGAAGGTGGGCGCAGAAAAGGCGGCGTCTCTCCCCATAGACCGCACCAACTCCTTCACCGCGCAGTGCGTCTTCTGCTCCCTTATTGATCTTTGCACCTTGACAATGCCCCTGGGCTCTGCACCTGAATCTGCTGCGAATCTCGTTGTTCTGCTCCTGTTTTGCTGCCAGGTGATGCTGTGCACACTCGTACTCTCAAGCCTCATGCCACTAGCATGTGCAGCCGCAGCGCGTTGTGCGTCCTATCTCGTGTCATGGGGCTGTGAGACCACACTTTAGGGTTTAGGGTTTAGGGTTTAGGGTTCTCATGCGCTCACACGTGCTCTCATGCGCGCCACCAATGCAGGTACGCTGAGGCCTGCTGCGCTGTTGCGCGCGAGCTGGGTCTGCCGTGTGTGGACCTGTACCGCATTGTACAGCAGGAGAAGGTGAGCAGAAGTTGATGTGATGGCAGCCCCATCTCATCAGCAGCAGCGCATCATTCCACCACAGAGGCGCTAAAAGGATCGTTGGACAACATGAGCCGTCAGCACATGCGCCACTGCATGGGCATGCATGATACTCTATGCACCCAATCGTGGCGAACTTTGACTCAGCTGCACAACAACTACCACCTCTGACATGGGCACGGTGCAGGGCTGGGAGACACGCCACCTCAACGACGGCCTGCACTTCACACCTGATGGCAACAAGCTGCTGTTCGACTCGCTTGTCGCGGTCATGGCAGACGGTTACCCCGACCTCACGTATGTGACTTCCCTAAACCCTAAAACCCTAAACCCTAAACAATCAACCCTAAAACCCTAAACTCTAAACAATAAACCCTCAACGCAATTGGGGCCAGGAAGGAGGCTTGTGGTTGCATGTGTTCAAGAGACATGGCAGCCCGATGCCCTCCTACATGTGCAGTGCGATGGGTTGCAGATAAGGGCAGTACTGCGGCTAGATGTGCTGAATCGCACGAGGCAGGTTGCTTCAGCATCAATGGCCACAGTTTTCATTTCATCTGTTCTAGCACCCCACCTTGACGGTAGCTTGACTCTTGGGTGGCTGGGCTGGTTGTTGCTAGTACCATGTTCTCGCGCATGCACAGTATGTCAAAGTGCACACACTGCCATACTCCAACATACATTTGAGCACTAAGCCGCTGCCCCAATTGCTGCAGGCCGGAGTCTTTGCCGCTGCACCTGCCCAACTGGGACCACATTGATGCTGTAGAGCCGCAGAACACATACGACCTGTTTGTGCCGATGCGTGAGAAGGTGAGTGCCAGCTTGCACTGCACAAGCTGGAGGCCCAATGTGGTGGGGGCGGAAGGCACTATGGGGGTAGGGGTTGGCACTGGGGCAGTTGAGAGGTTCAAGATGGTGTGGGGTTGGTCGTGGTCAGCTGACGGATGCTGACGCAGTTACAACGCCAAGAACGGGCAAGTGATCTGTCTTCAAGGAGCATGGGAGGCCCTGAGCGGCACTCACTGCCGCACGTTGCTGCTTCCTGCTGATGCACCCTCCAGCACTGGTCACAGCGACACAAGGGGCACACCTGTTCCTGATGCCCTGCACACATGCAGGGGCCATTCACAGTTGGGACCGTGCCTCTGCCCAAGTCACCCCCAGCATCCCCCAAGAGCAAGAGTACCAGCAAAGCCAGTAGCGGGGCGCTCAACACTGACAAGCCGTAGACCAATATGACAGTGGCGCAGCTCAGCAGACATGCAGATATACCGACAGGTAGACAAGCTGGCAACATTGCAGCAAGAACCGATGCTGGTGGGGGCCATGCACCCTAGATGGAGTGTGCCCACACCAACCACCCCGTGCACATGTACAGGTGCTGTGTTCAGGTGATATAAAACCCTGCGCAACGCAAATGCCCCAGCATAGTGAGGGCCATGATTCTGCATTCATGGTAGCAGGGTGTACTGTGATTGAATGGGGACTGGCTGAACTTGGTACTGGTTCTGAACTGATGTTGCTGCTACACTCGTCACATTAGTTCTGTTTATGTACATTCAAGGTTGTGGTATTGCTGCTGGCTTCTCCGTGTCTGTCATGAGCCATCGCCCATGACATCCGACCATACCACAATCCTCCTCACACCACATCTCTTTGGCTACGAAGGAGTCCAGCCCATTACAGTCACGTCCTCATGGTCCAATCAATCATGACCGGTGCGTGCACAAGCCACGCACACAACCAATGGCACACCTGGAGAGAAGTCTAAAACACAATTTTGTCACACCACATGGCACCTGAATCCAATATATGAACCACATGCCGCGGCTGGACACTAAAGACGCGCGCACACAAACCATGCCGACATGCTGACAGAGTGCATGCCGTACAACTAAAGATCCGAGTGCAGTCGGGGGACCTGATTGATACCCAACAACACACTGTGGTAGATGGTGGGAAAAATGAAGCGGGCGGGCGGCAGTGGCCATACCATGAGCAGATGCAACCTGCCGGCTGGCTGTGAGTGGGGCACGCGGCCCCCATACGTCCAGCCAGCCAAGCTGAATGCAATCCGCACACAGGGCCAAGCAGCAGCCCGCGCTTGTGGGTGAATAAACCCCGCCTTGTGCAGGAAGCAAGGGTGACGATGACGTGTGCTGTGGATAGGTGATAGATGATGATGAAAACCTCAACAGAAACGTGTCAATGATCCATTAGGCACCCTTATCAAAGGCAAGGGGCAGCTCTAAGAACCTAGGCGCACACAGCTCCAGCGCTCCGACCATCTGTGCACCCGCACTGGGAAAAATGGCCGGGCCGTGGTTTGGGCAGCCGCCGAGTGCGTGTAGAATATGTACCAAGACAAAATGTACTCCTATATGGCAGGAGGCCAGCCATTTAGTAGCTAGAACCTTGCACAGCATGTGCAAGTGGCAGTCAGGCGCCAGAGCTCGCTGCTGTACAGTGCCAGTACGGCAAGCGCAGCAGGGGCCAACGCGTTCCATCGCAGATATCCACAAGAATCCGCCCATCAAGCAGTGTTGCAGCCTGGGCTGTGACGATCCGAGTAACGTGGTGAACCACACACACCACGAAGCACCAAGCACACAGACATATGCACTCAGGCATGGAGCAGCAGCTAGTCATTTACGGCACGCACAGCTTCACAGCTGCAGTTGCTGCACCATGCCGGCCTCCGTTGGCTTGCATCCCACACACCCTGCTGGCATACCATGGCACAGCAGGGCTTCTCAGTTCAGACGCCTGCCCTGCGGCCTGGGGCCAGCCAGCATATGCACTGCAGTCCCCCAAAATGATCCCATTAATCTTGCACTGACCACCTGCTGTGGTGGCATAGAGCGCATTGAGTAGACTCCGGCCACACGCACATGCATTGTGCTGCTAGCCTTACGCACACACGTTGTTGATTGGGAATGATGTCCGTGCAACAGAATCCATGCAACATGCTGTGTTTATTGGTATGCAATGGCGGCATGTGCGCTGCCCGCCACACAGCTCTTTCAGTAGCAATGGCGCTGGTGCTCAAAGCAAACAGCGGGTGCTGGATGGCGGCAGCAAGCCAGCCAGCCAGGCGCTGTTGTTCTATGGCCCAGATGCCCCACTACTATGGCAATGCTCATTCAGAAGCTGCCACAGCGAGCTGTCTGGCTGGTGCGCACAGCCGATCACCGCAGCATGCGGTGCAGCTTGTGCGCCTTGTGCCCCTCGTAGCAATCGTCGCTGCTGACAGATGCCACAATGGTCAGAGGCTGGCCGTTGCACTTCTTGATGGTGTTCCCGTCATTGTCTTTCAGGTAAACGGCGATGGTGTACGGCTTGGTGCCATCGCGCTGCTTGCGCTCACCCTTCTTGCCGTCCTGTGCCCATCAGGTGAAAGGGAAGCCAGCCTACCAGTGAGAGATTGGCGCACGTGATTCCCCAACCCAATCCTGAATTCACATGCCAGACATCATGCGCCCGAACCGAAAGTTGCACCAACACCGGGCACATGCAGCCAGTTTAATAAATGGCCGTAGCTTCATGTGTATGTCTGACGCAGTTCAGGCAGCGCGTACTGTGCACCCAGCCGCAGCATGCAGGCACAGACTTGATTGGTGCACGGTGGGCTGAATGTGGTGCCTCACCTCGTAGCGGTGGACCTGAGAGGAGAGTGTGTACACGCCATCGCCAGTGATCATGGACGCGTTGAAGGTTGATGTCTTCTTGTCGCCCCAGTCAATGGTGCCGTTGGTGAGTGGGTAGTCAGCTGGATTGACGGGCATGTTGCTCATGGTGATGGCGAGGCGGATGGAGCACTCCTGCTCGTTGGCGGTGGGGCTGGTGCCCAGCAGCCTGCGCCTGTTGTCCCCATGCTCACGGTCATCACTCTTGTAAGGGCGCTTCCAGGACAAGGAGGCGCAGGGCTTGACGTCCCTCACCTGGAAAAGCGTGACAGCACGCACCTGAGTCATACTAAGGCCGCAGGGTGAGCCTTGCAGGCCAACACGTGTGTGGGTGCTGAGCAGAGCATGCTGCCGCAGACCTAGGTACCAGACAGCCAATGCCACACGCAGCAGTGCACCACGATGCATGCATCCAGCATGCGCATGCAGACCACTCTGTCAGATGCTGATGGTGACAGATGCTGACAGGTGCTCCGCTGCAGACAGGTGCTCGGTTGCTGACAGCACTGGCCAGCCAACAGGAGCACCAGGCTCACCTCCAGCACCACGTTGCACGAGCGCACGTTGCGTGTGCCCCCCACGGTGTCGTCCTGCAGGAACGTCACGTACAGCGTGTACAGGCCGGGCGTGTTGTACTGCTTGCCCAGATTCTGCAGCACCAGCGTGCTGGATGGCTGGGTGCGGTCCGGGGTGTAGGTCGTGGTCTTGGAAGAGCCGTCGCCCCTGTGGCCAGGGTTGAGACCAGCAGGGTTTTGGGGTTTAGGGTTCTAGGGTTCAGGGACGATCAGCACGTGGTGCTCAGGAAGGCCTGAGCAGGCCCGGTCATGGGACCCTGCAGCGGCAGTTGATACACATGCACATCCCATGACAGCCTGTGCATCCTGCAAGCCACGCTTGCACCCTGGGCCAACCTTCGTGCTATCCAATGCAGCCCTAAACATCTGTAGCCAGTCCACAACAAGCTCACCACGACACCACCACAGTGCTGTAAGAGTCAGCGGGAGAGATGGGTACGTTGGAGATGAACAGCATGAGCTTGTCAATGCTCTGGCCCTCGTCAATCACCCAGCTGCCGCAGCACGAGCCGCTGCTGCTCTTGCTGTCTCCACCCAACAGGTGGCGGCTGTTGCTTGAGCGGCGCTCACATGAGCCATCGTCATTCTTGTCCTTGCGGTCCTTGCGGTACGCGTTGGTGATGCACAACACTGGTGTGACCTCACGCACCTGCCACACAAGACCAAAGCAGTGTGAGGTCAGCCTGGCAGTAACACATGCCACAGCAAAAAAGGTGAGATCCAGAGCTGCTGCTGATTTCCCAGTGAGGAAAGGTGTGCAGCGCCAGCTTCATCTGTTTGGTGCACGCCTGCGCAGTGCACACCCACGTCTACTCCCATATGAACCAGAGAGCTTCCTTGTGGTTGAGATCATGCTGATGTTTGACGGGGTAATCATGACCTGCCACCAACTATGGCTCACCTCCAGCACCACATTGCACGAGCGCACAGTGCGTGTGCCGTTCACGGTGTCATCTTGCATGAAGGCCACGTACAGTGTGTACAGGCCTGGTGTGTTGAACTGCTTGCCCAGGTTCTGGAGGACCAGGCTGCTGGATGCCTGGGTGCGGTCCGGGGTGTAGGTCGTGGTCGTGTTGGAGTTGTCACCCCTGCGTTGCAGCCAGGGACCATACCATTGTCAGAGAGTCGGTAATCATGACAACCACATGCAAGTGAGGGAAGTGGTGCAGCACCCCTGAGGCTCGTTGGTAAGCGGAGCACAGCAGCAACCGGCCAGTTGCTTCTCACCAGTACACAACAACAGCGCCATATGTGTCGGCAGGGGATGTGGGCACATTGGAGATGGACAGCGTGAGCTTGTCAATGCTCTGGCCCTCATCAATGACCCAGCTGCCGCAGCACGAGCCGCTGCTGCTCTTGCCGTCATCACCCAACAGGTGGCGGCTCTTGCTTGAGCGGCGCTCGCATGAGCCATCATCATTCTTGTCCTTGCGGTCCTTGCGGTACGCGTTGGTGATGCACACCACTGGTGTCACCTCACGCACCTGCATGAATGAAGTCACACCACACTGCCGAGCTCAAGCATGGGCCACATGATTCCCAGCCTGCTGCATGTTTATACACAGGCAGATACTAGCATGAACTGCCAGTGGCAACTAGCAGCAGGGCTCAAGCAGGCCGGTGCTGCAAGGGTGCCCCTGCGGCTGGGCCGCACCTCCAGCAGCATCAGGCATGAGCGCACAAGACGTGAGCCTGCCACTGAGTCATCTTGCAAGAAGTACACGCTGACGTTGTACAGGCCCGGCATGTTGAACTGCTTGTTCAGGCCAGTCAGGGTCAGGTTTGCTGAGGGCGCATTGTTGGGGGGAACAACTGTTGTGTTCTTGGTGGTCCCATCACCCCTGCGGTCAGCCATGGATCAACAGAGCCGGTGATATGAATGGTACAAGATGACCAACTGTGCGCTGCATGCACCCTGCAGGCATGGCACTCTTGTGTGCCAACCAACAAACACCAAAACTTGGAACTCAAGATACAAACTCCAGCCCAGCACCCACCAGTCCACCACAATCGCTGTGTATGTGTCAGCAGGGCTGCCAGGCCGGTCAGGGATGTTGCTGATCGTCACCGTCAGCTTGTCGATGGTCTGGCCCTCATCGATGACCCAACCCGTTGGGATGAGCGCAGGGGATGAGGTGAGCAGGTGACGCCCGTCACGGCGGCCTGAGGAGGTCTTACGGTCACCATACCCGCTGTCGCCGTAGCGGCGGTCACACCGCCCATCATCGTACTGGTCACGACGGTCCTTGCGGTACGCATCCATAATGCATATCACGGGTGTAACCTCATTCACCTGTGGCAGCAGAGTATGGGAATATATGCCCCATATCAAGAACAGGAACGATGGATGTTGGTGGTAGGTGGAGTGAACAGCTGTCTTGATTGGGCATTGGTATTCCTCGCGGCAGGCCAAACAAAGCCTCATCCGACAGCCACTAGCAGGCCAGAGAGGCTCATTGTAAGCAGTGCACAGCGAAGCCATCAGCAGTGCAAACACGCACAGTGAGGGTGGAGTTGCATGAGTACACCAGGTTAGTGCCGTTGACCACATCATTCTGGGTGAATGTGTACGAGACGGTGTACACGCCAGGGTTCTTGAACTGCTTGCCCAGGCTACTAATCTCCAGCGCTGACACAAACAGCACGTTGCTGGGTGGAACCACGGAGGTGTTTGAGAATGTGCCATCACCCCAGTTGATGGTGATGCTGCCGTAGGTGCTGTCAGCCGGGGACATGGGGATGTTGCTCACGGAGACCACAAGCTTGTCGATGGTCTGGCCCTCGTCAATGGTCCATGTGGTACCGTTGGGTGTGAGTTCAAGCAGGCCGCGGTTGAGGGTGCGGAACATCTTGGTGATGCATGTCACAGGTGTGACCTCCTTCACCTGTCACCCAGAATGAACACGGATGAAGATAACTTAGATAAGCATACAGTGGCAAAGGGCCAGAACCTGGGCCATCACGTACATCAACACGACACGTGCAACACCAATTGTGCGCAGTAGCAGCACACCAAATTGTGCGCAGCAGCAGCTAGCAGGCAACATTGTAACAGCGGCATCCACGGGCATCTGATCACGATGCTTACTTACCACGATGGTGGAGTTGGCGACCTTCGTGTTGCCGTCATTATCAGAGTACGTGACGGTGACTATGAAGCCGCTGTCCGTGGAGGGCGCTGTGTACTGGTGGGAGTTAGGGAAAACGAAGACGTAATCACCAGCGTTGTTGGTGTTGATGAAGCTCTTCTGAACCATCTCAGTAGGGCTTCCATCTCCCCAGTTAATGATGTAGCCCTTGCCAAGGTAACCGTCCGCATCACAGCCAACAGAAGGGATGGGAACAGAGCTTGGCACCAGGCGCAGGGTCAGGCCATCGATGGTATCCCCCTCTGTGCACATAGAAAGAAACAAAGAGCACAGTTGCGACTGCGTGAGCCATTGGGACCTGTAGGACAGGCCTTTAGAACCGGGAGCTGCACCAGGTCAAGCTGCTGCCCTGACAGCCTGATGCAACATGCAATCAAAGCACGCATATATCACAAAGCTAGACACCTGTGCTGCATGTTTGCAGGCGTACCGTTGATTGCAAGCCCGCTGTTAGGCGCATCCAAAGTGGCATCAGGCTTGATGTCTGTCACCTCCAGTGTCACTGTGATCTCTGCTTCGTTGCCATCATCATCGGAATAGGTCACGGTAATGGTGTAGTTGCCAGGGGCACAATACCTGTGGTGGTCAGCAGGATTGCCGAGCATCTCCAGGCTGGCACAGTCGGCAATGTTGGTCTGCTGCACCACTGTGTCGGCATCACCGTTGCCCCTGCAAGCGGCAGGGAGAAGATGAAGCATTTTGTGGGGTGAGTGCTGTCCACAACCAGCATTGGAACTAAGGGGTGAAATCTCGCACTAGAGTATTGCTCATGCGGATAAAAGAGGGCATGTATGCAATCTTTTCACCCATAACATCTTTTCACCCATCCTGATCACACCCAAAGTATGTCAGACGCTGTGACGTACTACTCCAGCGCACCATGAGATTGTGAAATTCTTGGCGTCATATCCATCAGCATTGCCGCCAGGCACAGTTCCACAAGTGATGTTCAGAACCAGGCTTGTCAGCTTGCTGCCCTCCTTGATTGATGCTGGCTGTGAGAGGACACCGGCTGGCTTCACATCCATGACCTGGAGGGTGGTGTTGACCTCCAGTGTGTTGCCATCATTGTCGCTGTACGACACAGTGATGGTGTAGGTGCCAGGCGTGGAGTAGGTGTGGTAGTCGTCAGGGTTGCTCAGCAGCTCCAAGCTGGCGCAGTCGGCCACGCCTGACAGCAGCATGGTGGTGGAGTCGCTGCCGTCACCCCTGTGTGTGTGAAACAATAGAGCACAGGCATCATGGCACATCAACTCGCAGGTCAGATGGGCTGGTTGAAGCAACCCCTGTGGATAACAATGTGCAGGAGCAGGAGCAGGAGCAGGAGACAGAGCAGGACACGGAGCAGGAGCATGAAGGAGCAAGCAGGCAGGAGCAGGAAGGCAGCAGCAGGTAGGAGCAGGTGCAGGTGTGTAACAAGAGACAATCACAAAACCATCAGAGCCCATCAAGGACATGCTCACTAATGCCCCTACGCACCAGGAGATGGTGAAGTTCTTGGACGAGTACTCATCCACATCGTTGGCAGGCACG
>QAXD01000157.1:203358-220379 GCA_004335575.1 Haematococcus sp. NG2 | reverse complement strand
CACCACCAGCAGTGACGCATTCACGCTCAGGGTGTTGCCGTCGTTGTCGCTGTACGACACCGTGATGGTGTAGTTGCCGGGTGTGTAGTACATGTGGTAGTCGTCAGGGCTGCTCAGCAGCTCCAAGCTGGCGCAGTCGGCCACGCCTGACAGCAACACGGTGGTGGAGTCGCTGCCATCACCCCTGTGTGTGCAACAAACGAGCGAAGGTGCCATGGCACATCAACTCACAGATAAGGTGGGCTGGCTGAAGCAACCCCCGTGGATACCATGCTGTGCAGGAGTACGTAGGAGCAGGAGCAGGAGCAGGTGCAACAAGAAACAACCATTAACTGTCAGAGCCCCCCAAAGACATGCTCATACATGCCTCTGCGCACCAAGAGATGGTGAAGTTCTTGGACGAGTACTCATCCTCCTGGATGGCTGCAGGGTCGTTCAGTGTGGCGGCAGGCAGCACGTCGGTCACCTGCACACAGATGGCCAGCATATATTGGCACAGATCGATCGCAATCAACATGGAACACAACACACGAGATATCCTGAAGGCGCATCTTTTGGCAGCGCCTGGAATAAACAAACATTCAGGCAAACTGCGCCCTGCAAAGATGCACAGCTAGCAGATGTAGCTATATCCATTTGGGCAGCTCATCTGATTGGACAAATCAGACATCCTTCTGGTGCATATCAGCATATGGTTCCCAGGCGGAATGGATCGTGATGCAATGTGCAGCGCAAACAGGTTTGGCTTGCATACTGAGCGCACCGTGATTGTGACCACGTCAGTTGTGATGGTGGATGTGTTGGTGTTAGGGTTGGTATCATCCTGCTCAAATGAGACCGTGATGTTGCAGTCGCCTGGTGAAAGGAATGTCTTGTTCAGGCCATTCAGCTCCACAGGGCCATCGCTGTTGGCAGATACACCGTCCACGAGGGTGTCGGTGCCATCACACCAGTGCACGGTGAAGTTTGTGTACGTGTCAGCACCGTTGTCAGGTGCGCCAGCGATTGTGACGATAATGCTGTCAACAGTGTCGCCCTCTGCAGTCAAGCAGTTGCAACAGCTCATTAGGCAGTGATGAAACCTCGTCAATATACATGGCTTGAGGTTCAGCCAGTAGCCACAAGTGAACCGTCGTGCTTGACCACTGCACGCAATGGTGGCCCTTTCCTTGAAAGTCACGCACCCTTGACAGAGCCGCCTGTGGTGTTGCCAACTGTGTTGCTCAAGGGGTCTTTCAGCTCCACAATCGTCATGTTGGGAGATTTCTCGTTGACCTGGGCAAAACCAATGGCCAAACATGCAGGTAGGTTGGGATATGCAAAGCAGCAGCTCCCATGTGTCTCCTCTTGAAACGCCCCCCCTGCCTTGAACCAGGGTCATGATGCTTTGAACCCCTATCATACATTGTACTCTCACCACAAGAGTAATATAGTTGGAAAAGATGCGGGTGGAGTTGGTGGTCTCATCCACATCATCCTGATCAAAGTACACTGTCACCTGCAGGCCAAATACAGGAACAGATCAACATCAGCTACGGCGCATTGGTGAAGAATGCTGCCTAGTGCTCTGCCGCAGGTAGCACCAGCTAATGGCGTGAAGCTGGATGGTGATAACGATGAGATGCCTCGCCTGCTTCTTAATTGGAAAGAAACCAAAGAGCACGATCACTCACATTGTACTCTCCAGGTGTCAGGAATGTCTTGTTCAACCCCATGAGGGACAACTGGCCTCCAAAGAAGAGCACAACCTGGGCTGTATTGGCCACTGATGGGGCCACTCCACTGTCCTGGACATCGCCTGAGTCTTCGCCCCACATGACCGAGATGGTGGTGTAGTTGTCGGCCGCCCAGATGGGAATGCCAGCCACAGTCACGTTCAGCGTGTCAATCACACCGCCCTCGTCCAGTTCGATCACCATGTTGCCGGCAGAGTCAACCAGTGCATCCAAGGTGATCTCAGGCGTCTTCTGCAGCACTGTGACGCTGGTGTGGGCCGTTGCTTCATTGCCCTCATCATCATAGAATGTGACCGTGATGTTATACTGTCCCGGGGCCAGGTACTGGAAGGGCAGGGTAACATTGACTGCAGCCAGGGTCTCATTGTGGAACAGCTGGCTGGCATCAAACGTGCTCACATTGGCCCAGGGCACACCCCAGTCAACTGTGCCGTTGGTGTACGGGTCTACAATCAGGGTCCCGTCATAGTCTGAGATAGGGATGATGCTGTCGCAGTCAATGGTGGAGCCGTCACAGGGCGCGATCCGCAAGACTCTGATGGAGTCGCCCTCTGCACACAAGTCACAAGACAATGGCAAACAGCACAAACAAGCAACGCTCAACTCTAGTTGACAAAGAGCATCAACGTGTGCCAGCATCCCAACACGCTGCCATGCCGGGTATCGCAGGCATTAAAGAGGCAAAGTCAGCAGCAGATGACTCACCAGTGATGGACTCAATGTACCCAATGGCAGCAACAGGCTTGATGTCAGCGGCCTGCGATGATGGCAGCAGGATCATCTAGTGTCAATGCAATCGCAACAAACGCTTTTCCAGGACATAGCTTGTTGAACACTCAAAGGACGTGAAGCCTCCTATGCACCCTGCGGTGCATGTGCCTGTGCATATGCCAAGATGTTTCCTGGTAGCAGGACTACCATAGCCAGCAGTTCAGACACCCAAGCTTACATAAATGGGCTCTGAGTAGAAGAAGGTCTGGTTGTCAGGGCCGACAAAGTTGAGTTTGAGTGTCCAGTTCCCATAGTTGTAGATGTGGAAGGCACTGGCTGACCCTGGCTCAATGGTGCCATCACCCCAATCGATAGTGTCCAGGAAGAAGCCATCAGGAACGGATGCCAGCTGAGGCACCATCACGGACATGCCCTCTGTGCAGACATGACACATGCACGCGCCGCTCATGCATCTCAGCTGTGTAACATGCTAGAGATACCTGCCCACTGCTTGCACATGAAGGTCATCGGCAGTCTGTCTCAGTGTGGCATCAACAAGGGGGCTGCACAACAGTGGCAACACTACAGCTGCTTGAGCCGATGAGCCCATCATGCAACTCACCATAAATGAACTGTGTCTGGACGTTAGTACTGTTGTCAGTCGTGTTAGGTTGGGGCAAGTAGCAGATGTGGCGTGGCGCACCCTCAGGCAGCAACAGAAAGTAGCTCTCCTCACACACTGCAACCCATTAGGTAAGGGTCAAGGGGTTGTGCTCGTCTGTTAAGTACACATGCTGTTCCGTAGACCGTAGTAGGCAGCAGACGTGCAGCAAAACAGTGATAGATGCACAGCTGTACATGGACATATAGTCGTACGTATACGCATGTGGCCTCATGTGTTGCCATTCAGCTGGACACCTGCCAATGCGACGTCAGCGATACCATGCCATTATGCGTGGCTTGGACCCCAGTGAGCAGCGGCCCCAGAGCAACTTACATTGCTCTGAGACCACGCACCTGTGCAGTCGGGATCGTTTGTCCGGCTTGCTGAAACACCAGGGCACTCGTCCACGTTCGTGCTGTTTTTGCCACCGCCAACGTAGGCAACGCAGTGGTTGATCGTTGTGCAAGGATCACACTTGCCATCCGCCTGCATCAATGCATGAAATCAACAGTGCACATATGTTCAACTTCTGATGTGTCACAGGTCGCAGCTGATTTCTTAACTTGTCCCCCATGCACACCCACAGCATCCACCGTACAGCATCCATTTCATCTCTGCACCCAACTCAGTGCTGACGCTGAACCACCCACCAGGTTGAGGTAGTATCCTGGAGGGCAGGTGGTGCAGATGCCGTTGGTCACGTTGCATGTATTGCAGTTGCTGTCAGGGACGGTGCAGTTGGAGCAACTGGCCTGGAGACCACCTGTCAAGCAGCAGAATGTACACCAGATCAGCCTGTTGTAAAGGTGCATATGAGCATCAGCAATGAGTATCAGCAATTTCAACCCCACAATTGCATCGCTGAACATGTACATCTGTGGCGGGCTAGATGGCATGCTGCCTTGTGTGCAAGCCTGCGACTTTGACCCCGCATCCTCACCCTGTCACTTTCACCGCTCAACACAATAATCAAAAGCTGCCAAGGCGGGAACCCAGCACCCACCAAAACTGTAGGTCTGGTTGGACGTGCAGGGCAGGCACTGGTCAGCACGATCATGGTAGTAATCAATGCCATCATCGTTATCATGGTCCAGCAGCTTGCGGCGATCATCCTCGCGTTCGTGGTCCTGCAAAAGCCACAGACCACACCGTGCAAGAATCAAGGTCACACCAATCATCATTTAAGCGCACCAAAACACAGTGGAACTCTATGTTGTGGAGCTTCCGCACATGCAATATGTCACAGTGCTCTCCACATGCTCATGTTCTCTGTTGCTGCACTGAGGCTCAGTCATCAGTAGGTCACGGAGGGTGTACGGTGCTGAAGCACTCTGGGTCACAGCATCAGGAGCAAGGCCCTGGCTGTATGGCCCACCCACCCAGCGGTCATCATCGTCACTGGGATCATTGTTCCGCCACGTAGCGTTGCCCACAACACGGATGTATCCAGGCTCGCATGCGTCACAACGCAGATAATCCCGCGCATGCTGATGGGTGAAGCGGCCGGGCTGCGTCTCGTTGAGCACAGTCACGTTGGTGCAGTGCGCACTGAAAGCGGGCTTGCAGCGGCCATCACGCAGGTACCAACCAGTTGGGCAGGCCGTGCAGCGGACCAGCAAGTCACCATAGTCATCCTTGCGAGAGCATGTCACCGCAGTGCACTGCAAGCGCCAAAAGTGTGAGCACCAGAGGGCACTGTTGACGTGCAGAGGGCACACTCGCAGCACACAGCAATAGCGCACACTTGCAAGTGTGCTATCTGGCCTATTGACGCCTGCACACTGCAATTCACTCTAATCTGTGCATGGTATAAGTCTTGAGCCCGCAGGCTGCAGGCCAAGGAAAACGCACATTGTCAGGGATGGGGCACTGGTTGCACTGGCCATACTTGTTCAAGTACCAGCCAGGCTGGCAGCTGAAACAGGTCAGAGAGCTTGATTGCGAGCACTTGACTGATGCACAGCCAGGCAGCGTAGCACTAGCGCAGGGCGCACAGTTGGTCGCGTTGGCAGGGTAGTACCTGTAAGGATCCCAGGCAGGCAGGCATGTGTGCATCAGCATGGCAAACCTGGAGGGCAAACCATGCTGCAAATCAGGTGACAGCCAGGCATACACTTGTCTGTATTTTGCACAGCACATCACTGCACACAGGCCACAATCCAGTGGTAGAGCACCAGCAGTAGCCTGCTCCTACCCAAAGCTGCACTTGGAGCAACGGAAGTTGGAGCCAGTGTCAGGATCGCAGGTGACCTGCACTCGCATGTACAGTGATTCATGCACAAGGACACTTCCACGAAGATCACATCCAGGATGGATGGATTAAGGGCCTGTCAGTGGCAGGTGTCAAAGGAGGGGTAACTAATGAATCAGCATGCAGTCACACACCCACTGCCGAACCAATTGAAGCAGCCAGTCACATCCTCAAAACTGCGCCACTTGCCTGGTCACACTTGTTACACGTGCCGCACGATTTGCAGCTCCTGCTGTTCTCCCTCCAGTATCCGCTGTTGCAGGTGATCACCTGGGCATGAATCCATTCAGGAAGCACATCTAAGTCGTCAAGTCACACACGCCAGCGGCTGAGTGAGTCCTGAGATGCAACAGAGGAAAAGCTCAGAGCCACACACCCCTCACCCCAGTACCTCAAAGTCATCTGTCTGCCTGCACGATGTGCAGCTGTTCCAGGAGCTGGGCTTTGACCAGCTGCTGCAGCTGGAGCAGCTGGCCCCTCCGTTTGCTGGGTAGTACCCTGTGGGGAGTAGCACCAGTTTATTTGGGCGTGCGTCTGGTAACCCGAGGTGGTAACCCCTGGACAGGCAGAGACACGTGTGCCGTGCCTGCTGCATATAACTGGCACAAGCACAGCCAGTTGCAGCCCAGTAGCACCACAACCCACCAGACTGGCACTGCGAGCACTTCCGCACGCCATTCGTGCACGTTGAGATGGAGCATTTGCTGATGGAAGCTGGCGAGCAAACTGCAGCGTGCACAGCAGCTGGCTGCAGCAGCACCAGCAGCAACGCCCCGGCTGCAAGCCCTGTGCAACAAGGAAGGAGGCGCTGTTCACAACGTACAGCTGTCACATATTGACGTATACAACTATACATCAAACGTGCCCAGTATGCACTGCTTGACATTGTAACAGACATCATCACCCTTGCACAGATGCAGCACTCACGGACGAAGGGAAGACCCATTCCACAGCGTGTGTGCGCAATGTGTGTGCGAAGCCTGTGTGCGCAATGTGAAGGCACGTAACAGGGTATCAGCCATACCTGCATGTATGATGCTGGCGCCCAAAACTCGGAGCCGATGCTGTCGGGCTCACCTGCTGTTCAATTATGAGTTTCTCTTAGGTTCGCTGCCTATTCTCCTGCACACGCAGACAGTTGCGCCAACACAGCGCGACCCCAAAACGGAACCTCAGGGAAAATGCTTGCGGCTTCTGGTGATCATGTCATGCATGACCTCATGCTGTTCCCTACCGGGCAAACCTCAAAATTGAGAGATTCCAACCCTGATGCAAGCCTTCGGCCAAACCCCCAAATAAACTCCTGCCTCCACGCTGAAGCAAATCTCCTGACGCAGCTTCCCGATGTTATTGTTTCTGCTGCGAATCCTCTCCCTTGACAGAGCCCGCGCCCTTCAATCCACCCCAGCCAGCCCAACCTAGATGCCTCCTAGCCCTTATAATGCTTAAAAAGCTGATCCTGTCATACCACACACTGCGGCTGGCCTGCAGCGAGTCCAACTCGAAATCGCCCAGTTGCAACGAATACACGCTTGCTACGGCAGTGCACTGACCTGTTATTGTTGCAGTGCAGCGCAAAACTGACTTCTTCTAAAGCCAGCGTTCCTCACAGGCAGCCCCTCGAAAGAGGGTGGCGTCCTAGCCGCAGGACGTCCCACCACCGGACAGACGGCGAGACAGCAAGGCCTCTGCGAATATGATGATTCAGAACAAAAAGAATTGACCCTTGCTCTGTGCCTGGCTGCCTGTCAGCAAACTGGATGCATGGGCACTACGTATTGCCCGAATCCCCCCCAACTTGATTTTGTCCAGATACATGCCAAAGCCGCAAAGGTACCAGGCTTCTGCTCTGAGATCCGTGCATACAGTGCAGCACATGTCATGCAAGCGTCATAATGCGTGCAGCTTGCATGTAGCTTGCATGCGTCATAAGTGCATGACATGATGTGGTGATATGCAGGGCAGCATGCAGTGTGCGGGCAGCAAAGCGCATGATAACATGATGAAGCGCATGATAGCATGTATGTTGTGGGGTTGGACAGACAGGACATTGGACCTACAGTATGCATCATGGCCATTGCAGCCCGCAATGAAGCCATGGTGCGCGCTGATGACGAGCGTGAGCAGACAGCAGGTCCTGCATGCCGACATGTGGCATAAGGGGGCTACAGCAACCAACAATGTGCAGCAATTCACCTGGCACACACCACGCTGGCAGTGATGGCTGTCAATTCAAATACCACAACCATCATACACAACATCACAACTTGCAAGAGGTGTACATGCACAGTCATGTAATGTATTGTAACAGGCGCAACATGGGCTTGCTTGAAGAAGAGGTGGATCACATACAGCATGCCATGCATTTGCATGGACTATATATCATGGATGGTCCCAAACATATTGACAGCTCACATGAAGAGGGAGATGCCGCCAGAACTTGCATTAACCTCCCTTCTCATTCCCCTTCATCTCCAACGCGTATCATCAACCACAGCTCAATAGTGGTCATCAGGGCAGTGCGTGAAGCAGGTCTTTTGCAGCAGGTATGTTCATCAGAATTCATACTCGAAGGGGCCTGTTGCAACATAATCTGCACTGATTGGACACGAGAACTAGGATACTCGCAGTTTTTATGACTAACATGAGCAGGGCGGAATGAGGTCTATCATTAGACACGCGAATGCACCTGCATCCCAGATGGACGCCGCGCATTTTCCACACATCCGTCATTGGCCGGCGAACACCATCCACTGCAGAGACTTGATGCCTTACGCCAGCATCATTTTTGTTGAAGCTGTGCAACGCCTGCTTGCTGTGCTATGCATACATGTAGCTGTCCAGCTGATGGTCGCTACATCTAGATAGCAAACCTGTCAGTAATGATGTTGCACTGCAGCGCACACCACCATGCTACTTCTCTTGACTTCACAGCTGCTCCTGCTCTCGCTCAGGCGAAAAAAACACGTCACAGAAGCATGTAAGCACACAACGCAGATAACCATTTCAGCTGCTTGCATGCAAGCACAGCAGTTGATGCATCTCAAATGTAACAGCGCACAGTCAGTGCGGGTGTGAGCGTAGCGGTGGATGTGCATAAAAAAATGTGCATGCAAGGATGAGACACGGGGAGCATCGAATAGCTAAGCTAAGCTTATGCCAGATCACGTCGACACACAGCACCATGCTGCGCAGCTTGACGCGACAGCCAAGGAGCCCAGATGGCATCAGCAAACAGGAGCTCCTTGCACTGGCACAGACGACGGACCTGTAGCTGCAGCTGGGAGACAGGAGACTCAGGAGGCTAGGGCAGGAAGTTGGACGAGTAATGTTTCTGCATGTGGTGAAGCAGCTGCGGACCTATACTGGTTTACTCGCTGAAACCGGCCTCATGTGGCCTGTGCGTGGACAAGCCCCCATTGACCTGAAAGGATGGTGCTGGCAGCATGTTTATCGAGGCTGGATGGGTCTTCTGGGCACATGGCTCCAGCTGGCAGCAGACAGGAAACGTTGGGGTCAAATATGCCAAAAAAAATGCCAACAGGCCTACGGTATGCTAGGCCGGTGGTTCATGTTGTTTCCAGGCTGTTCCATCTAATCTGTACCTTCTGCATGAGAGGCCTGGGCGTAGCTGACCCCACAGTCATGCATCCCTCATGTGCCCTGGGCCCTCACCCAGACCCAGCATGCTGGCTGTGCTGAGGTGCTTGTTATTTGGGCGGCCAGGGGATGGTGCATGCAAGTGGCGAGGGGCACTGCGTTGTGACTGGGCAGATGCCACTTGAACCCTTATTACGATCTGTTCTGGCCTGCCTTTCAGCAGCGGTTAGTGATGATGATGAGTATGAGCCAGAAGTTGGCTCTCTTGTTCGTTCTGTCAGGCTCCGGCAAGTAGCTGAAAGCTGTGGTACGCCACTGTTACTATGTTGTGACGAACAAATGCCCTGGCACCATTAGCTGGTATGCCACGTACGTCCACGAAGTACGTCTGACAGCTGTGATTATGCTGATGTTATCTTTCAGCTTAGAATGAGTCGCACAGCCATGTGCATACTGCATGTGGCGCTGTGCTGCGCCGAGCGAGCTGGCTCTCCTGGCTGGAGAGGAATTCTGCCAGCACCAGAAGCCGGCATTCTGCACGGGATGGCACACCCCTCACATAGTGCTTGCCTGTCTCCGGCTGCTTGAGTTGCATGTGCGACCCCGCCGATGTGCTCAGGTTTGATGGTGCCTGCCCCTTGATGGCTGCTTCTGCCGCAGCTGTAACCACAGCCTTGCATCATTGAGCTGGTGTGCATGCCATCATGGACTCCAACGATAGGTTTAGTGATGCACTGGGCATACCATCCCTGCCCTGCCCGCTTTGACACAAGTGCAGGCAAGCTGCTGCGCACACAGCACATGGATACCAGAGCCTGGCACATCAGCTCAGGGATGCAGATGGCATCATGTCCACATGCTGTCATCAGCATGCAGCAGGCCCCCATGCCGTGGCCGAACTCGCTGGGCGTAACAGGGCGTCGCCACGCCAACGCACTGCAACAATGGCCTTGCGGGAAGCAGGAGGAGGGGTTCATGGGCAGCTACGCATATCAACGAGCCCATAGGGGCCCTTGGCCTGGCAGCGACGTATAACCAGGCTGCAGGATACCAAAAGACTCGGCCAATTACCCCAGGCTGCTAGAACTTGGAGCTGCGTCTGATGATCTGGTCGTTGCTCAAGCGCCGAGCCCCATGGGCGACATTGCAAGCTTCATCAATCTACAAGCATTCGCTCGGTTGAGGGGAGCCTTCGCAGATCAAGGTCGGGTACGGTTTAAGGACAGTACGGTTTTCGGACAGGGAGCGGGGGGTGAGAGGCTGGTTGGGGCCGCATTCTGCAAACGTTGGAGTTCCATTGAGGTGCATTTGGGGAAGGAAACATCATAGTGGCAGCTGTGGGCTCAGCTTGAAACCGAGTCTCCACTGGGCCTGAGGCCAACGCGGCCATGGACCCGTCCAACGTCAGAATCACAGTGTCCGGTGCCGGGGATGCAGTGCTGCGCCAGTCTGAAGGTGGAGACCGGCCTTCCCGGCGATCTCAGCTGAAGACCGGCATGGGGTCCATGAAGCGCGATGGGCTGGCCAAGGCGATTGTGCCAGACGTCTTTGAGGTGTGCTGCGGCCACGTGGCCGGGTTTGCATCTGTTGCCGGGGACCCGCGTTAGACAAGTCAGTTACAGTGTGCCATGGGCTCACAATGCCATGTGGCGTGTCGCATGGATAAACATCTGGGATTTGTGTTAACTGTGCTGCTCTGGGTGTGCTTGCCATGCGCGCAGTTCAAAGGTGTGTGCAGCGGGTGCACGTGAGCACAAGTTGGCTCTTATCCTCAGCCGCGGCTTGGTGCAGAAATGCAGCACACAGCACGTTATTGCAGCAGCTATGCAATCACATACATATTTGCCTTGTTTACATGCGGAGCTCTGCAGCTACCAGCAAGAGGCGCAGCGTGGATCTGCCCATGCGCACATAATGTTGAGCGGCGCGCTGCATGCTTGTGTACATTCACCATGCAGGAATGAACATGTCTGACAAAGTGCGGCAGGTGCTGAAGCAGTATGTAAGTGGCCCTCACAGCTGCGTGTGCTTCAGTTGTTGAATATGTTGTTAGGAAAGTGAAGGATAGTGCTGGACGCTGGAGATGCTTACAACCTTGGGTCACCCGTACCATGGCTTGGTGGTGACAGGCACATCACATGCATTGGTTGCCTGCACACAATCTCATGTAAGCACTGGGTTTTTCTTTTTAGCGATGCTGGGCACTGCTTTGCTGCACCAACCAGACTTCATTTTGTGCGTGTGACACCTCGATGTAGGATGTGAACGAGGACGACCAGCTCGACGTTGGTGAGGTGACTGCCCTGGTGGAGCACCTCATCAGTGAGGAGCGCCAGAACCAGCAGCTCAGGTGGGCCGTCGTCTTCCTATCCGTCTTCACCTGCGTGCTGCTGGCTGGCATGTTTGGCCTCACCTGGGCCGTGGTGGCAGCACTCAAGGACACCAAGGTGGACAAGGACACCGCAGTGATGACAGTCAAAGGCGACACCAACAAGGTGGTGCAGGTGGCGTCGTATGAGTACCAAATCACCAATGGCGTGCTCAACCCACGCCAGGACTCCACGCAAGTTATTGGCAACCAAACGCTGACCAACCCCGTGCGCTCCGCCCAATACAATGGCGTGCGCATGAGCTACTCGCCCCTGCTGGGCTCTGATACCCTGATGGAGATGAACTACCTGGTGCTGCAGGCTGGATCGGGTGCCAACTCCAGCGAGCTGCTGGTGAAGGTGAGGCCTGCACTTGGTTTATGCGTGTGTTGTGATGGTGCTGTGATTTTTTACGTCAAAGGTACAACAGACCCTGCAGATATGAATTTGAACAGGCCTGCGAGTATTCCTGTGCAGCCAACTGAGAAGCTGTGTCAGCAAAAGGACCTTGGCAACTGCATGGAATAAAAGTGTGAAAAAGTGTGGGCTTGGTCCATTATGTTCACAGGTGGACGGTGTTGCCCGTATGATCGACTTCACCGCTCGGTGGGGTTCCGTGGTCAAGATTGTCACTCCCCTGGGCACCATCTCCCTGTATGACCAGGACGACATCCGCTTTGACTCCACTGTGGCTGACATCTTTGAGCAGATGGGCCTGACCACAGCCAACATCAGCAATGCCAGTGAGTGGCATGGCAGGACACAGATGCGGGGAGAGTGGAGTGACTGCGCAGGACTGGGCATTGAAACACACTTTTGCAACAGTCTGGCTTCTGGTTGTGTTGGTACGGTATCATATCACCTGTTTTTTGTCAAGGCATACATTGACCATGAGGAGACCCGTACTTGCCTGTCCATAACCCTAATGGTGCCATTGATTTGCAGACGGCCAACGCCGCCTGATGCAGGGCGGAAATGGGCGTGGAAACGGCAACAATGGCAGGGCAGATGGTGCGTGCCGTGCTGTGCGCCACCTCCATGCTGTGTCTGACCGGCGCCAGTCATGCTACTGTTGAGATGTGTGCTTGGCATATCAGAGGATGTGGGCGCCACAAATGTGGCGGCAGCAAAACAACTCCCAGTACGACATCCCGTCTGACATCTGGCATGCATGCCCATGCATGACATACATGTGTCTGACATGCCTCCCATGCGGCGCACCAGCTGACGCCTGCCAGCCTTGTAATTGATCAGTTGGGCATGCAATCAATGGCTGCAGGCCTGTTCAACAATGTGAACCAGGATGACGTGATCGACCCCACCATGTACAGCTATCGCGACCAGAATGGTAACAAGGCCGGCGCCAAGAAAAAGTCAGACAAGGTGCGCAAGTGGATCGAACGCGCGTCACAGGGCGATGCAGGTGCTGAGGCTGCACTGGCTGCTGCCTGGTCCGACTGGAAGAACAACTACTACCAGGGTGAGTGCTGGGGGCTTGTGCCAACGTGACTGTCAGCATTTGTCAGCTGAGGGGCAGCAGTCATTTGCCGTGGCCCTGCATGTTCATACCCGTGCACCACTGCAGATGCTTGCACGAGGCTGATGCAGCTGCACGCCTGGTCTGCAGGGGCTCGTTCGGTTGATGCACTCATGGTGTTGTACTGGTGTTTTGGCGCCGTGCTCCCTGCAGGTCAGAGTGATAACAGTGGCACTGTCGACCGCGAGCGCAGCCGCAACGAGGGCAACCGCTATGGCAGCTTCAAGTCCAACCTTCAGACTGTGCTGGACCTCAACTCCGACCCCAGCAAGGTGACACTCAACAACGCACTGCACAGCACTTGGCAGCACCATCTGGGAAACGTGCTTTGCCATGAACCGGCTGGTCTGTTGAGGAGATACAGACTTGGAGTAACCCTCACTGTGTTGCAGCGGCCTTCTGTGCCGCACGCATGCCCTGCACACAGCATCTGCCATCAGCAGGTGTTGGCGCGGCAGGTGTTGGCGCTACACATCCGACCTTGCTGTATGCCTTCTGGCCTCCACTCTCCATCCCTGTGTCACTGCATTGGCTTGCAGACGTGGGTGTCTGATGGTGGTGCTTTTATGGACGCTGATATCAACGAGCTGCGTAGCCTGCATGCACTGGACTCCAACGCCCAGATCTTCGGCAACGCTGCAAATGACCCCAACAACAAGGTGGGTGGGACTGACAGTCTGATCCTTGCTGCCTGCTCATGAGGTGCTGCCAATCCGAGCAGCGGGGGCTGCAGCCTGTGGCTCGTGCTTTGTGAAGCCTCTGGCTGCGCGCACAGCAAGAGATGATGATCCAAGGAGGTAGGCCCTGTCAGTGTGTCTCCAGCTGCACGTCCATGTATTCTTCTATTCTGTTGCACAAATCATTACTGGGGGTACCTATCTCATACCCACACAGGCGGACCAGACCCCAGCGGGCCACCACCGCCGCTCCCTGCTTCAGGCCAGCTCCTATGTCAACTGGTTCGACCAGGGCAAGGTCACCGCCATCCGCACGCAGGGCGGCTGCGGCTGCTGCTACGCTTATGCCGCCACCGCTGTTGTCGAGTCTGCCTTCCTGATCGCCTATGGCTTGGGCCCCACCGGTGTGCGCCTGTCACACGGCCAGTCTGTGTTTTGCTGCACCAAGACCCAGTCGAGCGCACTGCAGGCATGCTACAATGCTGGCAGCTGCAGCGGTGGCGACTCTGGCGAGGTCCTCAACTACGCTGCCAAGGTGCGTGTGGCGTGAGATCGTAGTGTGAAACTGGGTTCCTGATGCACTGGTCCAGTCACGATCATAGGGCGTGCACACTAAAGAAAACAATTCGTTCCCCAGTGCTGTTGTCTGCGCACGGCGTTGGGCAGCTGGTTGCACAGGCTGGACCCTTGAGCGGCTCCATGTCACTGCCTCTGGCAGCATGCTGTCTCACCGTACCTGCCTCTTGCTCGCACTCCTGCAGTCCGGCATCTCTGATGAGGTGTCCACCTGGAATGTGGACCGCACCACTTGGGGCAACGGCGTGACGGTGCCCTGCGACACCGGCTCCTTCCCCAAATACGTGTCTCAGACCTCTCAGAAGTACGTCAAGCTGGCGTCCGGCTCCATCTGGGGCGGTGGCGGCACCAGCGAGGCGGCTGTCATGGCTGTGAGTGCTTGCCGCACAGTGCATACAGCACAGAATTGCGGCACAGTGAATACATTCTGTAACAGAAGTGGCGGCGCATTTCTCACAACCTGTGGAGGGCAGATGAGGGGCAGGGCTGCAGGCTTGTCCAGGCAGTTGGACTGGTCAGTTGATAGGGCAGACGTGGGAAGTAGCGTTGTGCGTCTGGGCGGTTGGGTTTTGGGCGCACGTGCATGAGCACATCCTACTGCTTCGTGAACCCTGCTCCATGGGAGGTTTGCCTCGCCACTCTGCACCGGTGACCCTGATCTGCTGGAAGCATGAAGTACCATGTTTTGTGTTGCTGGTGCTCCACAGCTCGTGAACCAGGGTCCTGTGGTCGCTTATATTGAGGTGGCCTCCGACCTGTACTTTTTTGGCTCTGGCATCTACGACGGCGCTTGCGGCACCAACGTCAACCACGCCATTGTGCTCATTGGCTACGACCGCCGCGGCGCTATCCCCTACTGGATCATCAAGAACAGCTGGGGCACTGGCTGGGGCGGCCGCGCCACCACCACCACGGGCTTGCCCTACTCACTCACCAACGGCTACTTCTGGCTGCGCATGACCGGTGATGGCGCCGGCAAGTGCGGCGTCCACCGCTACATTTATGGCGCACCCCAGAAATTCACGGGTGAGTGACATCAGTATGATGAGTGGAGGTGTGCAGGGCATGGGCTGCTGCTGCCAGGCCAGCTGCACTTGTCTGACAGTGAATGGGAGCTAGCGGCTGCTCAAGCCCTGCCCAGATGTGGCCTGCCCTACATCCTCTGCTGCATCATCTTGCCTTCTCTGCAACAGCACCTCCTGCTTAGTGTAGTGATTCAGGCTGTGGTCTGACCATTTCACGCACTGTGCACTTTGACCTTGCAGCTGCGTACGGTTACACTCCCAACGCGGCCACTGGCCGCTAAGGCAGCACAAGGTGTGCAGCAGCAGCACCTCAGCACCAGCAGCAGGTGTGGCAGCCGAGGATGCTTGATCGCCCCTGAGGGTGAATGGTAGTCAGCCTGGATGTTGGTGCTGTTGACTGCGCTTCTAGGTGCACGTCATGTCTTACACCATCGGCCTGTATGTGCCGGTTTGGTGCCCTGCTTGATGGGGTTGCATTTGTGGGGGTCTACTACTAGCATACAGCGACGACTTGTGAAGCTGGATACAGGTGATACCTGATTCATGAATGTGGGCCCCACTGGTGGAACTGTACAAACATAAGACAGGGGTTGCCCCGCGTGCGAAGAGGCATGCGCACGAACTGTTGCGTGCCCTGCAATGGTGGGCATGAGCACTGGACATTTGGGTTTCAGTGACCTTGCTTGTGCGTGCAGATATGTAGGCCGTATGGGCCACATTCGTGCCTGCACATGTGCGCCCCTCAGCCCTCTCAGCATCCCACCAGCCCTGTCCCCCTTTGCTGGGACTGCTGGTTGCGTGCGATGTGTATTGAGCAGGCTGCGGGGGCTTGTTCTTTGCTGTGGGGGTCTAGCAATTCAGTGCCATTTATCACGGCGCCTGACCTGGCGATGTGGGTAAACATGCAGCAGCCGCTGCTGGTTGGATTGAAGGTTGGATTGGATTGAAGGTTGGTGGATCATGCCTCACGAACATGCCTGCTGGGCAGACAGCAGAAGCCGCGCCACCTGCCTGTGGCTGTGTGCATCTTTCCTCTGCTGCTCACATGCATTCCTTTCTACTTTATCATCCCTCCCCCCTTGGAGCCGCTTGGAGCAGCGCCTTTTGGTGGATGGTTAGGCGCATGTTGGTTTCACGCGTGCATTTGAACTGTGTACTTTGCAGTGCAGGCGGCCGTTTTAACTGCAGATCCTATGGCGTGTGAATGTGGTGGGCTGGAGTGTGCAGGCTTCCTGTGGGGCCCCCTACGCCATGCTGTACATCTTGGTCATTCCACTCATCCAGTACAACTTGGATTAGATGAAACACAGTGACTGAAGTGAACTCACCCATGTTGGTGTGATCTCTTCCTGCAGCTGTGTCCACCCCCACCGCGTGCAGTGCATTGATGTGCTTGATAGGCACTTAGGCAGTGTGAGGACTGGGGCAGGAATGCCCCCCTTGCAGCCACCTTGATTGGTGTTTCATTCGTCATGTGTAACGACGCAGAGTTTGAACCATCACATCGTGTCTGGCAATGCCATCTGCATTGAGTTACTTAGCATGACAGCTTTGGGGAAGTGAAGAATCCTGGCACTAGGCAGCTGCCCTACGGGAGGGGGGGGGGTCCTTATTACCACCAAGTCCTGATAATGAACCCCCCCCTGAGGTAATAAGTACGGGCTAACCCAAGTAGGTCATACAGGTGGTCATTAACGTCTCATCCTAATTGGCCTGAGCTGTTATGGTCTTAGTGGCAGCTGCCCCTGCCAGCTGCTGCTGGGTGCGTAGCAGGTTGCTGCTGATGCGGGGTGACTGGGCTGTGTGGGTACCACATCACGGTACCACATTGTGCCTTTGCTATGTCGGCGTTACATGCCGATCGTACTTCTGACA
>QAXD01000157.1:171548-203162 GCA_004335575.1 Haematococcus sp. NG2 | reverse complement strand
AGCTGATGCATCCCAACTCAGGGGTTTTGCGGACTGTGAGTGCACATATAAGAGCAAGCTAAGTCAGTGCAGGCGATCCAAGTGCCTTAGAGACATTGCCCAACAAGCACAGATCGTCAAACCCAACGCTACACAGCTGCACCCTTCCATGTGCCGTGCTCGGAGCAAGCAAGCGCAACATCCCACCATGCTCTTACCTTTTAGACACACAGCTGCCACCTCGTCCTTTGTATGAGTCAGGCCCCAGGTCCCAAACGCTATGGGCTGCAAAGGATTGTGTTGCGAGCAGCCATGGCAGCCGCTTCATGCAGCGTGCCTGATAATGTGGTGTCCACGACATTTGGCATTGACAATCACGGACGTCTGAGCGTGGCACACGCTGCCAGTATGAACGCACCGATAGGGAACACCTTCTTAGTGTCAGCTGCTGCCCTGTTGGGCAGCCGTTGGGTCAGCAGTTGCTCCTGCTGCCGCCGCCACAACAATCTGCCTGTGCTGAGTGCCATCAACGGCTTGTACAGCTGTTCCTTGGCCCAATTGCCACCGCTGCTGCAGCTGTGGCAGTACATACACTAGTGTACTGCAGGCCAAGTTAACATCTTCATCATTGACGAAAGGCACCGTGTAAGTGTATAAACAGCTGCGTCGTAATCAACAAGTTCACGCTTACGCGTGTTGGTTAGTCTTCCTGCGCCACCCGTGACCATGCCGGCGTGTCCCTGCTACTGGTGAGCATCTAGAATCAATTACGTCACGACGGCATCCTCAAAAGCGTCGGAGTGTCATGTCTGAGGACCATCGTGTGTCCGTTGATTGCCTAAACGCAGGGGATGTGGGACTCCGGCTAACCGAGTCAACTGGTTCTTCATCGGTGCTGCGTTCATCACAGCTGTAGTACTCATTGGTGTGGGCGCAGGGAAGGGAGCGCCATGCTTCCGAGACTACTCAGTGAGTCTATATCAGTAACTGTTTGTTGGGCGCCGTGTACGGCTGCGCTTCATGTGTCCGTTTGCGATTGCCTCATGCCACCATGGCACATGCCATGGACATGCGCCATAGCACACTTGTGTTCCACCATGTCCATTGAACTTCTGTACATGTCAGCATTCCATGGCATGCCACACATATGAGCGAGCACAAGCTGTGCTGTCATGGTGCACCTCAGCAGACTGTGTCACGTGCCGAAGCAAGCTTGCTGCGCCTGCCTGCTGGAGCGCTCGCACATGCAGTGTCCCACCATGTCTGCCCCAACACTTGCCGTATATGTGCACAGCGCTGCATGGACAAGTTCGATGACGCGTCCTTCTGCCGGGACGTGGTCCAGCACCAGTGCCCTCTGCGGACATATGCGGGGCTCATCGTTGCGGGTGGCTGCCTCCTGATCTTCGGGATCCCAATCATGGTGCGCACACTAGCAACTCAGGCCATTGCAACCATGATGGTCATAAGTAGGGGCTAGCTGGCGGCAGGGCCTTTGTTTACATCCAGTAGCCCCCAGCTCAGGTTTTGCAGCCTGGCCAGCAGTGGTCCTGGCCGCTGCATGAATCCAGCTCCTGTGCATTGTGCCCAGTTGTCCCACCTGATCCGATGCACAATTATCGTGCGTGCTGCTCCTTGATTGGAGTGCGCTCCCCACTGCAAGCTTGCACCGTGTTGCCCCTGCAGCACCCCATTCCCAACAGGTGCCACTGCACTGCTTCTGTGCTGACGCAGATGGGCTACTTCTGCTGCTGTGCCCAACGTCCAGGCACGTCGCCTGATGGCACAGCCACAGGCGTTGTGATGACTTCCTACCCCACAGCCAATGGTGGGCAAGTCGTGGTAGCATCCGTGCCTGCGCAGCCGCCCTACCCTTACCCCCCACACAATAGTGGGTACCCACCGCCACAGTCCTACCCCCAACCTTACGGGGGACAGCCCTACCCTGCCCAGGGCTATCCAGCGCAATACCCTCCCGCACAGTATCCACCCCCTCCTCCCGGGCAGCATGCATACCCACCTCCAGGCCAGGCTGCCTACCCACCTGTGCCAGCTCAGCCAGGGCCAACAGCCACAGTTGCAAGAGCTGCAGACGGTGGTGGTGACGCCAGGGAAGCGGCTGGCGGCGAGGCAGTGGCTGCAGTTGCTGTGAAGTAAGGCATGTTGATGAGCGACACCACGCACAGCCGACCGGACCGAGCTTACCTGCTGATCAGCCCGTGACTGGCTGATGAATATGAACATGAACATTCCCTGCAACGAAGTGTCAACAGTCATCTGGGGCCGTGCATGTGTGTGCGTGAAGTGCGAGCTGGCAAAGGTGTTATTAACGTGCGCACAGAGCAGGGCCCACCGGATGACCGACAGTCCTGTGTTGCTTTTCATATGCTGGTATGCACGCTGCTGGGTTGTCACAGTTGTGCACAGCTTGGCTTGAACGCATGAAGACAATAGCTGGATGGGTAACTGACAGCAGTACAGTAAGTGCAACTATGGGTAGGCTCCAGTGTTCAAGCGGAATAAATGTCACTTCAAAGGAGTGTATGCACTGAGCAGGGACCTGCTTCTGAAGGAAGCTGAAGGGAAGGCGTGTTGCGTGTTGTTGTTACGACGGCATGGCATGGCAAGCAACGCTGTGCAGGACCTGTCAGTCATGTCACATATGTACACCTGCTTGCATGCTGAGAAGGCTGCAAGATGAGGGGGATTTGTTCTTGTGCTCGTGCGACACTAACAAAGCTCTGGTGTTGCTTGATGGCACAGGTCCCATGTGCAAAGCTGTGTGCTACCTTGTGCATGTCGATGAGCTTGGGATGCCAGATGCTAGCCCGGTTCAAACCGGCTGTAGGGCTGAAGGACTATGCTGGTTATGGGTGTCAGGATGACACCAACAAAATTTGAATGCTAGATGCTGAAAGCACGCTATGGAGCGTGCAATGCTGATCAGCCCGTGACTGGCTGAAGGCTCGTGTAACATGAACATGAACTATCTGGTCAGCCCTTGACGGGCTGAAGGCTCGTGTAACATGAACATGAACATTGTTGTTATGGTTGTTGTTGGCTGCCCATGCTGTGCTGCACATCCGTGACCGCGGTGCCTTATGGCCCATGCCACAGCAGCAAAATTACACATGTCAAGAGCAGCAAAAGTGTGTCGCATCCCTGATGTCAGTTTGCATGGCACAGCATGTGACAGGTGAGCACACACTGTAACAACCAGCAGCATTACTACTCAACAAAATACGACGGAAGAAGATTATGAAGGGGCAAAATCTTATCTGTAGGTAGTGCGGTGCACAGTCAAACAACTGCAGCAGGTCAGTGTGCACCAGCACCTGCAACTACCAATGTGTGGGTTGTAAGAGCCCACTGCACACAGCTACCGTTACCAAGCAGCCAGGGCAGCGAAGGCGATAACCCTGCATATACAGAGCCCTGCCATTCAAGGTGGGCAATCAACATACACATCAAGCCCTGTGCAAATAGTAAGCCAGCACGCAGTGTGTCAGATGTTGTATCCTGCACTGCCACCTACGTCAAATCAACCAATCTATCAAGGCGACAACCATGGATGGGAAGAGCGCACGCCCGGACCTTTGTGTAGTCTCCCGCCCCCACCGACCGGCAGCATGTGCCAGCCATACTGGCGGCCAGCTGCCGAGGAGGAATGTGGCAGCTTGGCAGGCACAGCAGCCAATGCAGTGGCTGCTGCCGCCCCCGTAGCAGCTCAACACCAGCGCAGCTGGCACTAGCAAGCCGGAAGTGACACCAGTTCTGTATGTAACGGCTCCTGCTCAAGTCATGCGGACGTGACACACCCCATCATGTCCTCGGCACAGCAACACGTCACCAGCCGTGCCACGCTATGCAGGAGAAGCTTGAACAATGAATGCAGCGGGCGCAGGTGCGGGGCGAAGGCAAGGACAGCAGGGGCCTTTTGTTTGGAGGCCTTGCACCAGTCCACTACGAAAACCCCACAGCATCCTGTGCGGTGCATGTCCCAGCACGCACATGTGCCAGCGGCGCAGCATGAAAGGGTGCAAATGGGATTCCACCCCAGCAGGCCCCTGCCAGTGACTGCCCAGCATGGGCACCACTCATTGATCCCCATAGCCTGACCCACGCATGCACCTGCTTGGATCAATCAAGAGCACGTTCGTCACCAGCACGCCTCTCATCAACGCTCTGAGATACTGAACCTGGCCTGAGTCTCAGGCAGGCCGCACGCACGCGTTTCCATGCGTCGCTGAGCCACGCACCCCTTGTCATCAATACGCATTCCTCCATGTATCTGAGCACTGGGCAGCCAACAACGCCACATTGTAGCAGCCGTCACATGCTGCACATCCTCACAAAAACTAAGAGGAGCACCCCCCAAGCCCTAATGCACCTTGCAACAGCCCCACATCAGTTCAGCAAGTCTGTCTATCAAACACAAAGGGTGGGATCACTGCTAACCGGACAGCTGCCTCCAGCAAAACACGCAGCAGCAGTTCAAGGGCCATTAAGCACATCCTGTTAAGGCTGCTGTCCCCGGTATACAAGGAGCCACAGGCTGATGCATGCAACTGCATGCCCAGCCAGGCCGACCTTGACAATGACTAAAGGCAGGATCCAAGGCGTGCCAACCACAATGACGTGGAGTGCACATCCCACCATACCCATTCACTTCCGATCTTGCCCCCACAGGAAGAGATCTCCTTCCTAACAGCGCCCATCAGGATGGGTCACATCATCTGCGGGGGCACCACGGCACTCACTGCAGCACACCCGTTGACAGCACGTGCGCAGTGGCTGCGGCGTGCGTGCTTAGCGACCCGCCACGGCGTTAGGCGTGTAGCCGTAAGCCACTGCGGTTGGGCAGGGGCAGCAGCAGCAGGAAACGAGGAGTCAGGAAACAGTGCAGCCAGCACAACAAGCACCAGCCAGAGCACTAGCACCAGCATGCAAATGTGGCACGGAATGGTGCGGCACGTGTGAACAATGCAGCATGTGCCAGAGCATGCTGGTGGTGCATGGGTGAGTGCAGCTGCCGTGAATGCATCCAATGCAGTGACCCGCATCACTCACCAGTGAACTTGGGAACGACGCCGTACGCGTACTGGTTCACACCGCACTTGCCAGGGCCATCACCCGTCATGCGCAGCCAGAAGTAGCCGTTGGTGAGCGTGTAGGGCAGGCCCGTGGTGGTGGTGGCGCGGCCACCCCAGCCAGTGCCCCAGCTGTTCTTGATGATCCAGTAGGGGATGGCACCGCGGCGGTCATAGCCGATCAGCAGGACACCATGGTTGACTGCGGTGGAGCAGGAGCCATCATAGATGCCAGAGCCAAAGAAGTACAGGTCAGAGGCCACGTTGATGTACACGACCACGGGGCCATTGTTGACCTGGGCCATGAGGTTCGCCTCGCTGCTGCCACCAGCCCACACAGACCCCTGGGCCAGCTTGACGTACTTCTGGGAGGGCTGCAGTACGAGGGAGGGAGAGGAGCAGTACGTAAGCCGTGCAGATCGATGTATGTGCAGCTGTGCGCAGATGAAGGCCGTGCTGCTGTCCACATCTGTATGCCACTGGGCACCCAGGCATTGGAGCATAGCAGCCATGGGGCATATGAGTTCAGCAGCACGCAAACCTATCCACTCAATGGCCCACCAGAGAAGCAGACGAAGGGAAGAAGGCGGAGTTGCAGGGCACCGTCACGCCGTTGCCCCAAGTGGTGCGGTCCACGTTCCAGGTGGACACCTCATCAGAGACGCCGGACTGCAGGCACAGACAGTGGGCATGATGCAATGCAACTCAACGACATGGCCATGGACGCCGCTTTGGCTGATGGATGGATGCGCATTTCCAGCTGGCAAAGGCAGGCACGCCGTGCTCTTGGTGGTGGCCCAACATGTGCGGCCTCAAAAGGATGTGATGGATGCATTAGTGGAAGGGTACAGGGGAGGGGAAAGGCAAGGGAGAGCGAGGGAAAGGAAAGGGAAGGGGCAGGCCGCACCTTGAAGGCATAGTCAATCATCTCGCCAGCTGAGCCGCCACCGCAGCCGTTAGCGTTGTAGCAGGTGCCCAGAGAGCCAGATGCGCCCTTGGCACAGCAGAAGGCGCCCTGGCCGTGCGACAGGCGCACACCGGTGGGGCCCAGGCCATAGGCAATGAGGAAGGCAGACTCGACGGCAGCCAGGCCGGAGTAGGCCCAGCAGCAGCCGCAGCCACCCTGTGTGCGGATGGCGGTGACCTTGCCCTTGTCGAACCAGTTGACGTAGGAGCTGGCCTGGAGCAGGGAACGGCGGAGGTGGTGGCTCCCAGCCGGCTGCCAGCTCTGCATCCGCAGGTGTGGAGGAAGCAAGTGCAGGGATCAAACACGGGTGCAATTCAGCATGTGTGACACCGAGGCCAGCATGAACAGCAGGCAAAGGGGGTTTGTGGATGTGTTCACAAGCAAAGGCGCTTTGGGCATGATGCAGCAGGCACTATGCAGCAGGCACAAGTCAGCCAGCACGCCCCTGAGATTCACACGGGACACTCACGTTGCGGGAGTCGTTGTTTGCGTTCTGCAGCGCCTGGGCGTTGGCGTCCAGGGAGTGCAGCTGCTCAAGGGTGTTCACATCAGTGTCCATGAATGCATTGCCGTTGGAGATCCAGCTCTGCAGCCACACATGGTCACAAGCATGTGACTATGCACAGACGGATGTGAAGAACAACACGAGCGGTTCTGATGCCATGCACATGTCTGCAGTCCGACTGCAGTCGAAGAAGGTTTGGAAGCTGCCAGCGTGGGCCTGCAGGGGAAAAAGGCTGGGCCCAAGTGCTCACCTTTGTGGGGTCGCTGTTCAGGTTGAGCACCGTCTGCACACGCAGCACAGGCATGGGCGCATGCCATCAGGGTTCATGAAGCCATCTCAGGCACACAACAGCATGCAGCAACACCCGACCAGCATGCAGGTACAGATACCAGATCGGGGCAAGCCCAGGCATCACAACTGCTCTGCTTGTTGGGAACCACACCCAAGCTGCATGCACACCCAGACGCACCTGCAGGTTCTGCTTGAATGTGTCGTATCTCTGGTACTCGTCCTCACTCTTGGTCTTGTCAATGGTGTCCGCATTGGGGTCAGTGCCTTTAAGTGGGCGGGACAAGAATACCAACCATGAGACGGCGCAGCTAGACAAAAGCTATCAGGCACACGGCGCGTGTTTTCAGCTTCACAATTGTTGTCCATGCTGTCCTTCCGCAAAGGCCGTTTTTCCACAAAGCACATATGCCACATGACACCTCTGCTGCTGCAGTCCTGTTGCTTGGACCTTGTCAGTCCATCCAGGCGTAAGCGGCAGTCACAGCAGCTGTTCAGCAATACATGATAAGGCGCACAACGGCGCACCAGCAGTACACAACATGGCGGTACACTCACCCTGGTAGTATGAGTACTTCCAGTCAGACCAGGCAGCGGCCAGGGCAACCTCCGCGCCAGAATTGCCATCGGCAGCCTTGTTGAACGTGGTGAAGGCCTTGTCGGCCTTGTTCTTGGCCTTGTCCTTATCGCTCACATCACGGTAGTTGTAGATAGAGGGATCAATGACGTCATCCTGGTTCACATTGTTGAACAGGCCTGCAGCACACATGTCCATCATGCAGGTATGCTTCAAGACAACAGGACAGATCAGGGCCTACATACTCCAGGCATCACACGCACTGCACATACTCACACCATCAACTGCAGGCGCGCTGAACTAACATGTATGCCCACCAGCAGCTCAAGATCTTGTGTGCTACAACCATGAATATCTGCAGGAATGCACAAGCAACATGATCAAAACTGACCATCTGCGGAGCGCGGCTTCTTGCCATCGCTCTGCATCAGGCGGCGGTGGCCCCCAGGCGCAGGAGCAGTGACCAGACCCATCTCCTCAAAGATGTCTGCGGTCGTGCCATTGAAGCGGATGTCGTCCTGGTCATACAGGGAGATGGTGCCCAGAGGAGTGACGATCTTGACCACGGAGCCCCAGCGTGTGCTGAAGTCAATGAAGCGTGCCACACCGTTGACCTGCACACACACACCAGGGTGCGGAGGGTTGAGATGTAGGCCATCTTGTGTGTAGCAGGACAGACAGCTCCAGTGCATAATCAGAACCAGCGTGGTATGCATGCTCAAGGCAAGGATTCTGTGTTGTATGTGGAGAGCGTTTGGGCTCCACAAAGCAGCTGCAGGATGTGAGGCGCACACCCCGATGGTGTCCTATAACTGCTTTGGTGTTTCTCACCTTCACCAGCAGCTCGCTGGAGTTGGCACCCGATCCAGCCTGCAGCACCAGGTAGTTCATCTCCATCAGGGTATCAGAGCCCAGCAGGGGCGAATAGCTCAGGCGCACGCCATTGTACTGGGCGGAGCGCACGGGGTTGGTCAGCGTTTGGTTGTCGATCATGGCAATGCTGTTCTGGCGTGGCTGCAGCACGCCATCCGTGTTGATGCTGTACTCGTACGACGCCACCTGCACCACCTTGTTCGTGTCACTGCGCACAGTGAGCACGCCACTGCTCTTGTCCACCTTGGTGTCCTTCAGGGCATACACCACGGCCCAGGTCAGGCCAAACATGCCTGCGCGCGTGGTGGCCAATTGTGTTATTACTCTTGGTGCACATTTGCGCTGTCACATCCAGATTAGCACACTTGAAAGCGCATTTGACCTCAGCTTCAGTTGTAGGCCCATGCAGTATCCAGCACCCCAACCTCCATACCTGCCAGCATCACGCAGGCGAAGACAGCAAGGAAGACGACGGCCCACTTGAGCTGCTGGTTCTGGCGCTCCTCACTGATGAGGTGCTCCACCAGGGCAGTGACCTGCAGTTGCAGTGGAGGTGCAAGCAGCCAGATCAACATGCTGGACCAGCTGCGTTCGCCTGATGCACCAGCAACTACCACAGTTTCTTGGGGCCTGAGCAGGCACTGGAGGGAAGCAAGGTGCCGAGCAAGCTGGCACGTAAGGCCATGGGCAGGGCAAGTATGGTGTGCTCAAACGAGATCAAGCAGGGCGGATCAGTCATGACATGCCTCACCTCAGCCACATCAAGCTGATCGTTATCGTTCACATCCTGTGAGCAAACAACCACATGCACAAACAGGCCCTTGGTCAGTTCACAGCCCCAGCAATCTTAATCCCTAATATATTGCATGTGCGGTTCAGGGCCACGGGAGATCTGTGTGGTGTGATCTGTGCAGAGGCCATGTCAGGCGTCATGGCGCCACTCACATACTGCTTCAGGATCTTTCTGACTTTCTCGGACATGTTGTGCCCTGCATGTGGCACGTAAACGCCACCAGGGGCACAGCAGTTAGGCACAGCAGTTTTGGTAGGCAGATGTCATTGTGAAGGAAAACGACTCTCTTGGAACATGAACGTCAGACTACGGTCACACACATGCACGTACAAGGGTGCGTGCTGCATGGGGCGTGGGCAACGCAAGGCATTGGCAGGGCCGCGGCATGCAGGACAGGCATGCTCTGTGTCACTCGGCGTGTTCACAGTGGCAGTTGTCACTGCAGTCTTTGGGGCCCAACAGTTGAGAAGTTCACAGCCCGCAGCACATGCGCGCAGTCCGCGGAAGTGCCAGGGTGTGCAGTGCATATGAACTCTCAGGGCAGCAGCAGCACAGGCACTGCAGAGTCGGCCCAGCCTCTGCACACTGGCAGGTGTGGCCCCATGCTGCAGGAGCTCAGCACACAGGGGCATGCAAGCGCGCCAGACAACTGCATGGATCCCCCCTCCAGCATGCGTGCCCGGCAACTCGGCAACTCGATCGCGCCGCCCGCACCAACCTTTCAACTGCATGGGACATGTGGGGTAGTAAGGGCAAGTCGTGAGCACTTAGACACGGAGGAAGGCCATTGGCCCATGAACCCTGGAACTGTGCCACGCTCACATCAGCTATGTGCAGCGCTGAAGCACTCAGCATATGCGGCACCGGTCACCTCGAATACGTCTGGGATGACTTTCATCGCCTCCCGCCTCATGGAGCCCAGCCCTGCCTTCAGCTGAGACCTCCGGGAGGGCCGCTCGCTGCCAGCCTCGCTGGCTCGAGGCGGCACGTCGGGGACACCAAGCTTAATCGCCACGTCTCCCATTGTCAGCCCTTGCAAGTTCTTTGAACCTGCAGATGTTTGACAATGCGCAGTGCCTCGCTGCAACGATCGATGTTGTGGGCGCACGCGCACTTGTGAGTAAGCCTGCAAATCTTCCGCACCTGGCTGCTGTGGATGGTGGGTGTACTGAAACCTGTCCTTATCTATTGCTCTGTTCTTCCTTCGCCTCTTGTTATGTATGGTGGTCCCGGACTCCCAGGGCTGTGACGGATGACAACCCGGCGGCAGGTACCTGGGTTCTCATGTGCTTCTCCCGAACCCGGCAAGGCTGTGACACCTGAGGACCACTCAGGAGAAGCATACCTGCAGAATCCATGTAATTTACACGGCCCATCGCTGCCTATCGGAGCTACGGCCTCGAGGTTGTACTGCCTCAACCAACCTTCCTGACACCCCTGCTTTTCACGCACCATTACTACCCACACCCCTAATCCTGCGAAAACTGGACCATTAAATAGCTGCAATCATGTCGACCAACTCTGGCATGTGCTGCTGGGGTGAGGACCCAAGGCCGCCAGCATGGGCGCTGAGTGTCAGTACGTACATACAAGCAGTCATACAAGTTCTCTATTCATGCAGCAAATGGACGCATCTACACGGTGCCAAGTTGGTGACGGCAAAGGCAGCTGACTGAGGGCCTTTGCGCTACGCGTGCCCCTCACATGCGGTTCTGCTGCATGGCACAGCGTGTACGACGAACGTCATGTGCCACCCGCGCAAGAACTGAAGGGACACCCGCGCACATGCTACGCAACCTCACACCCAACTTGACAATCAATGTACATCCCATCTTTTGAGCTCACCTACCACCAGTTTCTTGCAAATGTACCATGACGACTGCTGCTCCTGCACCATCTCTTGCCAGCTGCACATTCCCCCACAAACCGCAGCCTATCAAATGCATTTACTCGGACACGTAAACATGCTGCAGCCACTGGTTGGCAGCCACTGGCTGGGCTTGCAGGCAAATCTGTGCCGTAGTGCAGAGTGCATTTCCTGCTGCCGATTCTTTCAGCAGTGGCCAGTTGTGACAGTTGTGAACCAAAACTTGGTTCATCCTGTCAGGCTCCGGCAAGCAGCTGAAAGCTGTGATCCGCCGCTGTTGTGATATGTGCATGGTGTGCAGCTGTGCACTGGTACGCATGCGCTCACGCAGCATGGCGTCAACCAGTGGACACAATGCACCTCATTGGCCTGTGCAGCTTTGCTTCCCCCACACATCGCGGCACACATGCAGCCTCATTCTGCTGCACATGCACAGAAACACGCATATGCATGTAAGCAACTGTCCCACATGCTCCCATCTGCTGTGCACAGCAGCAGCATGCTGCATTGATGCTGGCCATGCTTTCCCTGTGCCATGCCATGGTAGACTGCTACTGCTGTCATAGCACATTCATGTGGGTGTGAACCAATCGCAATGCGCCTCGCCTCCACCTTGCATATCATCGAACATGTCAATATGCGGCGAAAACTATGGAAATGGGCTCAAAACTAGATTCATGATGTGATCTGCACCTGCTACAGTGGGGCAAAATGAGGGCAGCTGGGTCGCGCACGCTGTCCAAGCTGTTGAGGAGCGTTATTGTGGTGCAAGACAGCGAGGTTCGTCTGCTGCCTGGTCACTGCCCGTTTTCTGTGACTGCATGGCCGGAGCACTGTACTGTTTGGGTTGGGATGTGGCGCTGACTCGAGGCTTGTTTCAACCATGTGCGGACCAATCTGGGATTTGCACCCATGCTGACCTTCGTGCATGGGGGCATGACGACATGCACAGGACATACATGACTCTGCATTCTTTGTACGCAGGTTGGGCCAGCCATGGCGGCTTTTGGGACCATGTTCTGTGTGCGTGCCTCTGTCAATGCGCGCCTGAGCGTGCGCTGTTTTGGCAGGACGTTGCAAGCTGTAGTGAGGCAACTGAGCTGTCCCACCATCCGCACCATCATTACGCGGATGCCCCACCATGTTGTTGCTGCCATGCCAACGACTGGCTCTTGTCTGTGCTGTGGGCTGCTGCGTGCAGCTGCTGTGCTCCTACTTCGTGCTGGTGCCCCTGCGGGAGGAGGCTGGCCTCTCACTGGGTGCGTGGTCAGTATCACCAATGGCTTTGCTGTTTGCTACCATTGTTGCCCATGACGTTGCCAGCGCTGTTGCTGGTGCTGTTGCTGTTGGTGGTGTTGATAGTGGTGGTGGTGGTGGTGGTGTGCTAGTGGTGGTGGCCCAGGCGATGGGATGTGATACTGTGTGGTGCATCATCTCCTGGTGACCATTGCAAGGCTTGCAAGCCAGTTACTTGCTCGCCAGCTGGATCCTGGCACCTCACTCCTCACGATGCCCCATTTTCATGGCACCTGTGCAGGCACCGACACTCTGCCCAAGCTGTTCACCGGCTCATTACTGGGTGTACTGCTCCTTGCGCCTCTGGCATCCGCCTACTTGGCAAAACCAGCACCCGGAAGTACACCAGGCAGTACAGAGGAAGGCAGTACAGGCAGCACAGGTAGCAGCGCAGGGTTGGGCCCCGAAACCACCGGGAAAGAGCGAGGGGTGGGGTGGGTGGGAGGCAGAGACCGGGAGGTGGTTGCCCTTCGTCGGTTCCTGGCGTTCTTGGCCACCGTCATGCTGCTCTTCTACGCCCTCTATTACGTCACAGGCATGCACGCGCACGCCAGTGCACACCATGACAGCCTCACAGCTGCACCCCCACCCAAGCGCAGGGTCGGTGGTGGGGATGGCAGAAGCCCTGCTGCAGCTGACATGGGTGGCGCAGCTGGGGAAGGGGCAGGCGGCATAGCAGCTGCTCAGTCGCCAGCCAGTTTGTCGGGAGGCGAGGGAGGGGCACGCACGCTGCTGGTCGATACAGAGCCCACACTGTCGCACATCATCCCAGTGTCCACAGCAGCAAGCAATTCCGCACAAGACCTACCGGGGGGTGTTAACCAAGTCACAGCCAACATGTCAGAGCAGCCTGCTGCACAACACGCTCAGTCAGACCGACAGTCAGCTGCCACCAGTGCGTCCCAGGCACATCCACTTCCGGTCCTACAGCCACAGCCACAGCTGCAGCCACAGCCGCAGCTGCAGCCACAGCTGCACCCGCAGCCACAGCCACAGCCGCTGCCGCTGCCGCAGCCGCTGTCGCACAGCGCCCCAGGCAGCCAGCCACAGCATGCGCCAGAGATGGCACTACCGCTCACTTCACAAAGTGTACAACAGCCAGACCGTCAGTCAGACCAAAGACCTGCAGCCGTTTCTGTCACGCCAGAGACGCAAGTGCATGCGCAGCAGCAGGCACAAGGACCCGGCCGTGTGGTGCTGGAGCAGCGGCCGCAGCCTGGCAGGAACAGGGCAGTGGGACCCCATGATAGCAGTACAGCAGAGGGCCATGCCCATGGCACAGCAGACATCCATGGCAGCAGTGCAGGGCCTGCTGGCAGTAACGTGAGGGGCCGGGGCAGTGTGGCATCTCACATGGAGGCTGTGAGAGCAGGCGATCGCAGCCTGGACACGTCGCAGCGCGTGGTGCGTTGGGTTGGTAAACATCCGGCCAGGGTCGGTATTCAAGATGGAGATCTGGGGCACAGCAGCGCTTATGTCATATCATGTTTTACAGCCGCATTGGCGTGCATCTGCATTCTTGACATGCACACCTGCTGCATTGGCTTGAGACCTTCCGATGCCTTTTAACCTCCTTGTGCATGGTCCAGGATTGCTGCCATGGGCATGAACCCCTGGATTCCCTGTTGCCAATGGCATGACCCCCTGGATTCCCTGTCCCTGAACCCCTGGATTCCCTGTTGCCAACGGCATGACCCCCTGGATTCCCTGTCCCTGAACCCCTGGATTCCCTGTTGCCAACGGCATGACCCCCTGAACACCCTGTCCACAGGTGCGTGCATCGTTCTACGTGTGGCTGAATGTGCAAAACCTGGTGTCCACGAGTGCCGTTTGGGCGCGGTGGGTGCGCCTGAACCACAAACCACAAACCCTACCCATAAACCCCTAAACGCCCACCATCGACCCTGACCATGACCCTGCAACCTTAACCCTATGCGCGTTGGTGGTATGGTGCTGGTGCATCACTCATTCACTCAGCGCCCTTGGCTTGGCTTGGGCCCTGTCGTTGCAGGTGTGCAGATGCATTCAGTGCAGATGCTGGTGCGCGCCTCTTTGGCTTCATATCCGCAGGTACAGCACAGGGCAGCGCACGATCGCCCTCTTCAAGATGAAGCTGCTGTACTTCAGCCATGCTGTGGCCTGTCAGGTTTAGGGCTCGGGTACCACCTGCTGTACCGTGACTCACATGTGCATCCAGGACACATGCACCAGTGGCACCCTGCCTGCACACAGGCGCCACATTGGGCCAGCTGGCGGGGTCACTGCTGACAGTGGTGGTGTCCTCTGTGGCCGCACGCACCGGCTCCCCCTTGTACCCGCTGCTCTTCCTCTCCGCACTGCTCATGTGCGCAACAGCTGCATGGGTGTGCGCGGTGGCTGCATCTGTGTGCACCATATAGCTGCACGTGTGCGCGTGATACAGCTGCATGTGTGCGCACCAGTGCAATGTGTGCATGATAACGGCATGGCATGGCACCTCGCATTGCATTGCTATTGTTTGTGGAGCCTGGCTACAGTTGGCATGGTAGGCGCAGATCAGCGTTGGGCTGCAACTCGCAAGTCACAGCCCTGGTCAGTGCATGCAAATCACAGCGCCAGGGGGTGCATGCAAATCACAGCACTGGTCAGTGCATGACCATCCGTGTGCTGCCTGTGCTGCGTGCGTGGTCAGGTTTGGCGCGGCCTGGTTGGTGGGGCGCATCAGCTCTCCGCGAGGAGCTGCAGGTGTGTCGCTGGGTGTGCCGCTGTTTTATTTTTCAAGGAAGGGGGGGATGGGTCAACCCCATCGCACGGAGGTGGGACCCGGATCAGATCGCTGTGTCTTTGCAGTCTCAGATGCTTCAGGGAGATACAGCTGCAGGTGTGTCGCTGGTTGCGCAGCTGTTTCTTTGCGGTCTCAGACGCTGCAGGGAGCTGCTGGGAGGTACCCACTCCTCCCTTTCCCTCCAGTGTAAGGACCTTCATTCGTTCAGGTGCTGCAGTTGCATGATATGAGGGTGTGCAAAGCCATGTGCGAGCGTGAGGCGGGCCTGCTGTGAAGTGCCGTGGCTGTGACATGCCATACACTCATGGTACTGCGCAGCCAGCTATCTTACACAGCCTGGAATCTGGTGACACATGGCTCAAGAAGGACGTTCACCACCAGGAGCCCTGTCACGTCGAACGCCTGACAACACGTGTCTGACCATGTTTGGCCACGTCTGACCGTGGTTGGCCTCACTTGACCGTGTTTGACTATGTTTGACCATGTTTGATCTTGTTTGACCATGTTTGACTGTGTTTGGCGGCGCAGGCCTGTCATCCATGGGCCGGGGGTCTGGATCTGGTGTGGGCCCTAGCCCTCGTAAGGGTGCACGCGCACGCACGGGGCAGGTGAGGTCATGAATGAAGGTCGTTACACTGGAGGGAAAGGGATGAGTGCTCATGACAGTCCTGGTTACAGTGATCAGCGCACACGTGTTGTGCTCATGGTGGTGCCGTCAAGCCGGGCATGTCTTGTGTAGCTGTTCGTCTGCTGTGATGCTGTGATAAGATGACCGTTTGCCTAATGCTCCATGCTGTCTGCACCCTTCTACCACGTGCTGACAGATCCTGTACACTGACCTCATTACGTTGCATCATTTCTTTAATTGCTGAGACAGCACTGTTTCCACGCACTGTTTCCCAGCATCAGGAGGTAGACTTTTTGCAATGAAAACCCTCAGCCCTCCCACATGCTCTGCCTGCTGAACCTGTGGTTTGGGTCACACGCTCAGGCCTCCAGTGCACATCCATTGACCCCTACGATCAATCTATGACCTGCTGCTGCACTCGAACGGTCTTGGGTGTCTCTCAGGTGCTGGACGGTTTTGCCCTCATCCTTGCATCGCCCTACCTGCTGCTGCTGTGCGCGTACCTACTGCTCACATATGCAGTGGGTGAGTCCATATGAGCCCGCTGTGATTCGGGGTAGCTGCGGCTGCTGACCAGCCGCCCTGCTATACACTCCATGGGCGCAGTTGGGGTGAACACAGTAGACACACACTGTAGCACATTTGGATTGACTACATTAGGTGGGCGGTTGGAGGAACAACTACAAAGCCAAGTTGACCTGCCGGCCCCCTACCTGTTCGCCCCCTGCGCCCCCCAGCCCCACCCCATCCCATTTTCCAATCCTTCACACCTGTCACCATCGCTTCTACCTCCCCCCCTCACTCTCACTCTTCCCTGCCCCAGGCTCACTCATGTACTTCCAGCGCTCCCTGGTGGTGGCTGCAACTGTGGCGGATAGTAACCGCCGCACCGCGTTCTTTGCCACTGTGTATTCCGCGTCTGCCGCGTCGGTTTTTGTCCTGCAGACGTGTGCGACTGGTGGGTTAGGGCTGGCTGGGCCCTGGGTAAGCTGCCTGGGTGTAAGCACAGGCTGCTGCAGCTGCTGTGGTATTGTGCTACAACTGGCTGGCCATAGCTCACTAGCAGCAGAGGGCACTGTGCACCATACATGTACCATACACTCGTGTTTCACCATGCATGTATCATGCGATCCACCATATACTGATGCCATGCACTTGTGTTTCACCATGCATGTAGCATGCGATCCACCATACACTGATGTGTACTGCACGTTCGCATCCGCCTGACTGACTGGCGTACCTGCAGGCCGGCTGTTGCGCGCGCTGGGTGTGACCACCGCGCTGACTGTGTTCCCGCTGGTGTGCCTGGTGGCTGTCACTGCCATCTCCACCTGGCCCTCCACCACGGTGTGTTCATATGATGTGGCCATATGCTGTATGTAGTGATGTTATGTATTATATATACAGTATGGTACATAAACGTGATAATACATGTTATATATGTTGTAGACGCATATACGAGATTACATGTTGTATATGTTGTAGTGCTGTGGCGGCTATGATGTGATGTTGGAGCTGCTGCTGGTGGCCATGCAACCATTGATGTGGCAATGTAGCCGCTGATAGGACTTACACAACAGCAGCATATGACAGCGTTCATCTGCGGGACCCTGAACGTTGCAACGGAACCGCTGGTGCTGTGATAGGACCGCTGATGTGGCAACTGTGGGTGCGACATGCACGCACACAGGCTGTGGCGGCAGTGGAAGTTGTGAGGAAGCTGCTGGGGTACAGCCTGGTGCGACCAGCCCGTGAGGTGAGCAGTGGTCATGTGCAGGCACACTTTTTTTCACACTTCAGGGCGAACGCATGCCCACAAACTATCTGTGGGACTGGTGATCCTAGCAAGTTATGTCGGTATTATACTAGTATCTGTGAGCAGCGTGCCTGCAACCCAGCGCCACTGAGGCAGACGAACTGCACGTGTACCCACACTTGGTGGGATCGAGTGCATGCTGCAGAGTGACAAATATGCTCCAATCAAATCGTCCCTGAGGTGTATGGTGCCAGGTCACACATGGGCCGCATGCAGTACATGTGTGACCACCCGCATGCGGTACATGCGCGGTACAGGTGCTGTTCACGGTTGTGAGCCGTGAGGAAAAGTACCGGGCTAAAGTGGTGATGGATGCAGTAGTACAACGGCTTGGAGACACGGCTGCTGCTGCAGTGTTTGAAGTGCTGGGTGAGTGATGCGGGTGACATACTCCCCTGCGTGTTAGAGCTTGCGGTTTCAGGCTGATCTAGCGGAAAAGAGGGCCTAGATGTTGTGGTTTAGGATTGCGCTAGACAGCTGAAGCGCTTGGCAGGGCACACACAGGGGTCCTCACCACCCTGATGAGTCCCATCAGGACTCAACAAAGTTGAAATCTGATTTTCAGGGGTTTGAGTGGAATCTTGGATGGGTGCGCATGTGGGTGTGTTGAGGCATGTGGCGCGGCATGAGGGAGCTGGGGCTCGTTCTCTGCATCCCGCTGCTGAGACTGTTGGTCTTTCCAACTGGTCGCGATTGACAGCATGCAATGCTGCTCATGTTGTGGCATGTGTGTGTGCATGTGTGTACACTCCATGCAGACGTACGGCTGCACATGGGGCTGGGTGGCGTCGCATGGGCGGGTGCAGCGGCGTGTGTGCTGTGGCTAGGGTGCGCGGCACAACTGGGTGCCACGTACCAACGCCGTGCACTGAGCCAAGCCCTCACATGAGGAACAGCTTGTGCTGCCCATGTGCAGACCAATGGCTGAGCCTGCTGGTATTCACAGGTTGCAGGTGCAACTCCCAGCAAAGGCAGCTTCAGTGGTACTGCTAAGAGGCATTGCGATACAACTGTATATGTATCGTCAAACGCCATTGTATTGAATCGAATGCCTTCTGTTCAACTTGTCCATTTCACCGCTGTAAGCCCAAATCGTTCCTGCCCCTACTGAAACACTTTAATGCGTGCTTTTACATAGCTTCGTCACGGATCAGACGTTGTCCCCCACAGGCCATAGCTGGGAGATGAACAGCCGCTCCCACATGTGACGCGAGTGGGAGCGAGTGGGACCTGCAGCATAGTTCACGAAACCACGCAAGTCAAGCGCTTCAAGCTCTTATACACCTTCTATTGCTGGTTTTGTGCTCGAAAGACACGCGGCACTCTGGTGGCTTTACAACTTACTGCACGCTTAAGCGTGTTCATCATGCTTCCAGGCTGATTTATATCCCAAACAGCATGTGGGACGCTGAATTGCTCGACGGGATGCAGTTGGCCCAGGGGTCGCAGTAGCAAGCACAAGCACATACAGCTCCACAGCAGAAGTCAGAATGGTGGAAGCACGTAAGGATCAACATCCTACACCGGAGATGATCGCTGCAGCGCGGCAGCTGGGCATCCACCCAGTGAGTGCACTTCCTGCGAGGTGGCGCATGCCTCGTGCCTGCGCAGTGGTAATACAATGAAACTGATCACCCTGTACTGGGCAGCTCATGCGAGGGGCTGCGACCGAGCCAAACGCAACTTGGGTACTGTGTGTTGGGTGCGGCATGAATGAGCGCAGAAAGACCACAAAATGATGCGTCTGGTGGACGATATGCTTAAGCCCGACTCGTTGCCTTCATCCTGGAACGCCACCTACGAGAAGCAGAATGACCGCTGGTGCGTGTGATGCGCACTATTTCGAAAAACAAAACCCCACACCGCCCAGACGCCAGCATTCTACGTCCTTCCTTGTGCGTCCATCAATCATGACCAGGCAGTGAACCTTGGACTTGGTGCAAGCCAGGCACATGTCACATTATACAGCTTGCGTGCATGCTGCGCATGTGCAAAGACTGGCTTGGGAACTGCTCCAGCAATTGGCATTGGCAGTCCCCTTATGATAAGCCTGCCACCGCTCACGCTATCCGCTGCTGCTCCATCCGCTGCTGCTCTTAGGAGCATGCAGCCCTGAACCACATTATGCACAGTATGCCATGCGCATGATGAGCCCTGCATGCTGATCCCAACCTCTGCTCCACTGGGCACCAGCTTGAGCAGCTTCAATCCTTTTGATGCCCATGGCACACTTGCTCACAGGATCTACACCGATCTCAAGACAGGCATGGCCCAGCTGGAGCACCCTCTCATCGAGTACTACAGAGGCGCTGTGTTCATGGACAAGGCACGTGCAGTGCAATGTGGAAACTGCCGTAGCATGCGGCGAGCTGTCAAACCTGCAGTGTAAATGCAGTGCACGTTGCGAGCCACATGTTGTAAGCTGCAGCCTGCTTCCAGATGCCTGCGATCCTGAGATGCCTGTACCACACATATGGCCCTGCCTGGTTCACGCATGTCAGACCTGTAGCACATCTGCATGGCTGTCATGCAGGGCGGATACCGCACACTGATGAACCGCATGGATGAGCGCAAGCCAACGTTTGATGAGGTACGCGCGCGATTATGTTTTTTGCTGTGGTGTCGTGCGCATCCACAGACAGCAGCTCGTGCCGTGCCAGCAGTTATTATAATGCACATTGTATGCGTCAGCAAGCGTAGCACCGCTGTGCAGGCACGCCTCTGTTGCGGGCCTGCATCTGCACATTTGCCACAGCCAGTGGATCATGGCAACCACACCACCACAACAAGTATTGTGGGTATATGACCGTTGAGCGCTTGCCTTGTGCGCACACAGGTCATGGCTGCGTGCGCTGAGTATGGCATTGGGGAAGAGGAGGACATTTACATCCAGGTGGGTGCAGGTTTCCAACAAGCGCTCCAACTGAACAAACATTCCAGCCAGCATGCCAGCAAGCATGCACCTGGACGATGCACTGTCAAACACTGTCAAACACGCGGTCAAACGCGGTCAAACGCGCGGTCAAATGTGCGGTCAAACGGCACCGGTGCAGGAAGTGGCGGAGCTGCGGCTGTGCTGCCCCCTGCCACCTGGGTGGGAGGAGGTGGCTGATGCTCGTGGCACCCTGCAGTGGCGGTGGGTGGCAGTTGGAGCCTGGCGCACCAGTCAGACACTGCATGCAGTACAGGCAGTACAGGCAGGATGGGCAGTACAGGCAGAATGGGCAGCGCTTTACTGTCTGGCAACCAAGGCAGCAAAGCCAGTACCGGCTGGAATGTGTGCGTTGGACAGGATGGCGCATTCCCTTTGCTGCCTTGCATGCCTGCGTCCCAGCGCATGTTTGCAATGCTGCGTGTTGATCGTGGCTGAATGTGTTGAGTTCACACGTTTCACAGGAACCAAACGCTGGGCATTGTACTGCCTGAGCACCCCATGGACCCGTACTTCCGTGAGCTGCGTGACCGGAGGCGCAAAGAGTTGCAGCGGTACGTCGATGCGGGGCTTCGAGTGTGCATGTGTGTCTACAGGAGCTCAACCGACCATGATAGCCCTAAACCCTATACCCTAAACCCATGCCTGCTGACGTACCTAGATGGTTCCAGGCTTGAGTGCCTCCATGCATTGCTCCAGCTCCACAGCTGGATGAGCTCGGCTCGTGTTGAACAGCTGCGTTAAAAGTGCCAGCTTGGGCAACGATGAGCAGCCAGGCACAAAGCGCAGCACGTTGTACGCACACCATGTTGGAGGCACACCATCTGGTTTGGCTGTGTCAGACTTGCACCTAAGCCCCACATCTTCCCACTGCATCCTGTTGTCGACTGCATCCTCCCACTGCATCCTGGTGTCGACTGCATCTTCTTACTGCATCCTGGTTTTGACTGCTTCCTCTTGTCGCCAGGCGGCGGTGGGCGGCTGTGAAGGCGATGCAGGCGATGATGGCGCTGCACAGGCGCTCTGTGTTCTCACACCAGGTGGGTTGTGCCGTGTGAGCAGGGCTGAAAGGACCACAGCACGCGCAGCAGGTCGTGCAAGGCACTGGATGTGAATGCACACACTGAGCAGTGAGCACCTGCATTAAGACATGTGACAGCAGAGGCATGCGAATCCAAAAGCGAGCCCGCTCACTCAGCGCTCGCCCATGCCCACCCATTAACCAACACACAAACCGCCGACCAACCAACCAACCAACCAACCAACCAACCAACCAACCAACCAATCAACCATCGGCCAACCATACCGTATCGATCAACCGACCAATGCAGGCTGCCTCCACACCCCCCTCCACGGAGCCGCCCTCCAACCGCGCCTCCCTCAGCAATGGGCCCCGGCCGGAGGACGACCCGCGCATGCTGGAGCTCATGGAGGTGCGCTTGGGTCGCTGGTTCGATCCCTGCTGCGGGCGATTTTCACGGGCAGCGAGTTGCTCCATGGCAAGGGCAAGGGCGGCCTCGCCAAGCATGGGGGACTGGGTCATGGGTTATGAGTGTGGCCGTCATACATCCTGGCACAGACACACGGTGCATGCACAACCGCCGTCCCCCTGCACCCCCCTGAGGTCCGTTCATCTCCCTGAGGTCCGTTCGCCTCCCGCACCCCTGCCCCTGTGCCCCCAGGAGTGGCAAGCGCTGCACCGCAGTGCTGAGAAGCTGGGAGCAGCCGTGCACGCCATGGCGGCCACAATCGTGGGCCAGGAGCCGCACCAGGGTCTGTCCCTCGCTACTGCCGGCGCTACTGCCGGCGCTACTGCCGGCGCTACTGCCAGCGGCCGCCACACACGCTTCGCCGCAGACCCCCCGCAACACGCGTCGCCAGCTGCAGCTGCGGCCGCAGGTGCAGCCGCGGGCGCCGCAGCTGCGGCAGATGTTGTTGGCAGCGCCGGCGGTGCCGGGCCTGGCTCGGGCGCCGGCCCTGGAGCAGGCCCTGGCACCGGCAGTACAGCCGGTACAGGCAGTACAGGCGGTACGGGCGGTACAGGATCCCCAAGTGTGGGCACATGGGAGGCCAGCGCATCAGCACTGCCAGAGGAGCCCAACACACCCTCCTACCACCTAGGGGGTGACTCCATGGGCCGACGTGTGAGGCCCACTGAGCTCGGTACAGCCGGTACTGCCGGTACTGCCACTACTGCGAGTACCGCCAGTCTTGCTGGTACAGCTGGCATGGCCGGGGCTGCAGGCGTTGACGGTATGCCGCTGTTAGCGGCACTGGTCCCGGCCCAGGCAGGTGGGGCCGGCAGTGGCGGCAACTCACCGCCCGCCCCTCACAACCCCACCCGCTTCGGCCCTCAAATGTCACCAGCTGCCGCAGGCGCTGGCAACAGCAGCAGCAACAGCGCTGGCAGTAGCGGCGGTGCCGGCAGTAACAGCCGTGGCATGCAGGCGGCCGGCGGCAGTAGCGTGCCCACAGCAGGCAGTACACATGTACCGCACCCCCTGGATGTGCTGCGCGCTGAGGCTGACCTGTCTGCAGTCAGTACAGCTGGGGGCAGTACAGCTGCAGGCAGTACAATGGGAGGCAGTACGGCGGCGGCTGTATTGAGGGCCCAGGGCGCACCGCGTGTGAGTGGGCTGCTGGGCACTGAGGCGCGGCGTGTGGTGGAGCAGGTGAGCCATTGGCTTGGGGTCAGGTTAGTGCTGAGTGTTGAGGGTTTAGGGTTTAGGGTTTGAGGGTCAGCTTGTACCATGCGCCTCCAGTCCACAGTCTATGAAGAATGTAGAGGATAGCCATGGGCTTGGAGTCAGCTTGTACCATTCACTTCCATACGGCAGTCCATTCAGCTTGTACCTTTCACTTCCACACAGCAGCCCATGTAGAATGTAGAGCAGAGTGCATTGCAGCTGTCAAAGGCTTGAGGGCGCCGGGAACAACGGGCGAAACAGCCACTCACCTGCTTCCTCAGTCCCTCTCCTGCGTGCTGTACACACTGCACCATTATTCTGCCCTCTCACATGCGGCATGCTGTTGATGTACACCGCTGCCATGGTGGGCCTTGTGGTCCTGCTTTGAGGTTTACTTGTACTGCACCTGTACTGTACTTGTACTGTGGTTTGACCACACTTGTACTGCGGTTTGACCGTACCGCAGGTGTACCGCGCGGGACAGCTGCTGGACCCCAACAACCTGCTGCACCCCAACAACTTCCGGGAGCCGGGCGGTACAGGCGCAGTGCAAGCAAGTGTGACGTTTGAGCCCGCGGGGAGTGATGCAGAGGACGCGATCTTTGCGCGGGCACGCGCATCCATCCAGGTGGGTGGGGAATTCGAAGGGGTGGGACTCCAAGGGGTGGGAATACAAAGGTTGGGACTCGGCAGCACGTGTCACAGCAGCCAAGTGTTTGTGTCACAGCATTTGGGCTCATGTCACAGCAACCGGGTGTATGTCAGGAAGTGGTGTGTACCGGTACAAACGATATGTGCAGCTGTGCGCTGTGCATGTATGAGAGGCTTACATGTCCCAGCAAAACAGTATGGCATATGTAGCCACCAGTCTGACATCTGAAGACCCAGCTCACACGCGTAGAGCGCATGTGCGCGTGTGCTGCCTGCGCAGGCGCTGCGTGGCACAATTGAGAACGCGGCCACACTGCTCAAGGGGCTGCCAGCTGACACGCCGGCCATCCTGTCCACGCTGCCAAAGGGTGCGTGACGAGGACATGTGCGTGTACTAATGAATGTAATGATATAATAGTTTCATTATTAGAGAATAGTATCATCATGATAAAGCAGGTGCTGCTTGTATGATGAAGGCACTGCTGCTGCTGCGCACGTGCTGTGATGTTATGTTGAACAGTACGCTTGTTGCCGACACGTGCGTGTCGCTGCTGCTGCTGCTGCTGCGCGCTGCTGCGCCGCAGACTGGATGCAGCTGGTGCGCACACTGCCCCCCAACTGGCCCGAGCTGCTGCGCGGCCTGCCGGCTGACTGGGAGGAAATCCTGCGGTGCGTGCGTGCCCCATGTTACTAACTTGTAATTTTTGTGATATCTTAACTTTTTTCTCGGTGGTGGGTAAAAGACGATCTTTGTGCGCGGGGAATACACATGCACAGCCGCTTTGATCACATCATGCGCCCACCCATAGCTCACGACACTCCCACTCAGCCATGGGAGTGACCGTGCACATGTGTCATGTAACTTATCTTTTGGGCCAGGTTCACGGCATGGGTGCGTGCTGCGATGCAGGTTGTGCTGCGTGATAGGTTAAAATAAACATGAGTGCAATGCCAGCCCAATATGACACCTGCATCAAACCCTGACCAACCCAAGCGTGTGCGTGCCACTCAGGTCGCTGCCCCCTCACTGGCTCCAGACGTGGCGGCAGCTGCCTCCTGACTGGACTCAGAGGCTGTGCTGCGAGCAGGTGCTGCTTGGTTGTTCATTGGGGGGGTTGGGGGGGTTTGGGGGAGGAGGCTGGCTGATGAGATGCTTGCTACCTTGCTAAGGGACAGCCATGTCTCCATTCACTCAATGTTCTAGTATTAGCAGCTCCAGTTATTAGTAGTAACAGTAGCGGCTCCATTAACTAGCCGCTCCCTGTGGAGCCTTGAAGAGTTGAACATTTCAAGACGAACTCAGCATGTACATGCACACTCCTCCTACACCATCTCCCATGCACCACATCTCACATATATCACACGCATCGCACCTGATCATGTTATGTATGTGTTGTGTCATCACACCTCATGCCACAGTGGGTGGAGCTCATGACATGGCTGCCGCCTGACTGGCCAGACATCCTTCGCCAGCTGCCTTCTGACTGGCGGGAGAAGCTGGCCGGTGCTGTACCGCCGCACCTGGCTGACCTGGTGTCGCGCCTGCCGTCTGACTTTGGGGAGGTTGTCAGGCAGCTGCCGCCTGACTGGTACGACAGGCTCAGGTGAGGGGGCGTCGGGCAGGTGTGGGGCATTGTGCGCAGCTATGGAGAAGGCTGAAAGAAAGCAAGAATAAAATTTTAGAGGCTCTTCCATACCTGCGCAACAATCGACACCTCTCACACCCCGCCCTTGTGTGGGGCACATGCTGCCAGCTTTGCAAAGGGACTGGGCGCATACTCTACTCTGACAACAGGGGCACATACCATGAGCGCCTGACAAATGTCTGAAGCAAGTGCACACACACCGCTGCCATCACAGGTACAAGGAGTGGCCTGGTGTGACATCGCAGCTACCGTCTGACTGGTTGGACATGCTGCGCGCGCTGCCCCCCGGGTTCGGAGACATCCTGCGCCAGCTGCCGCCCAACTGGGCAGACCTGATCCGCGTGTCAGACTGGCCTGTACTGCTGCGCGGCATGGGCGGTACGGCTGCGGGCGGCGCAGGCGGTACAGCAGGTGCTGCGGGACTGGCTGGTCCACAGCAGCTTGGTGCAGCAGCTGGTGGTGCAGCGCATGCTGTGGCTGGTCAGGCGGTGCCTGGCTCTGTACAAGGGGGCGGGGCATACCAGGCAGACGGGTCCGTGGGGGCAGCAGGCTATGGAAGCCACACCCACATGTATGGCGCCAATGGCGGGGTTGCTGGCACGGCTGGTGCATCTGGGGCTGGGGCTGAGGCAGGTGGGGCAGGGGCTGGTGCTGGGATGGGGCCTGCTGGGTATCTACCAGGCATGCTTCCTGCTCCTGGCACAGCTGCTGTGGGAGGTGCTGTCCCAGGCCCCCAGTGGCCTAGGCTGATGCAGGATGGCAGCACAGCAGCGGCTGCGGCGGGGGTGGGGGGCGCTGGCCTGCTGGCTGCGGGGGCTGCAGGCCTGGTTGGTTCTGGTGCTGGTGCAGGTGTTTGTGCTGGCATCGGTGTTGGTGCTGGTGCCGGTGCACTGGTGCAAGGAGCAGCAGGTTTGGTAGCAGGTGCCGGGAACTATCTGGCTGGTGGGCTTCAAGCCGCTGGTGCAGGTGGGGGTACGGGTGCCGGTGCTGGCGCTGTTTTGGGTGCTGGAGGATTGGGGCCAGGGCCATCAGGCGCAGCAGCACAGGGCGTGGGGCTCCCAGGGGGTCCATTAGGGTGGGGTCCAGTGCCTGGGGCCATGATGCATGAGGGGTTCAGCCACAGCAGCCAAGGGGGGCCCCTGGGCAGCAGGGCCATGGCTGTGGGGTCCCTTGGAGACGGCATGGGCCCTGATGCTGTTCCTGGCAGCGCCGGCATCCACATTCCTGGTTCCACAACGGCTGATGGCAGTACAATGGCTGGTGGCAGCACAGTTGCTGGTGCTACATTTGCTGGCGGTGCTGGCGGTTTCCCGACTGCTGCTGGCATGCACCCCGGCATGCATGCTGGTGGCTACCCCGCACAGTATGGCGCCCAAGGTCAGGTGCTGAACAGGGGTGGGCCTGGGGGCAGCAGCTTCAATGGCGGCTGGGGCAGTGCTGCGGCACCAGATGCAAGCAGCATGGCAGCCGCAGGAGCAGCAGCAGGGGCAGGGGCAGGGTCAGGGGTTGGGGCAGGAGCAGCTGGGGCGGCCGCTGCCTTGGCAGCTGGCGCAGCTGCAGGTGTGGTGGGCAGCAGGGGCAGGAGCAGCTCAGTCAATGGCACTGGCAAGCAGGCAGCCAACCGCCAGCTGCGGGGGTCAGGGAAGGCTGGGGCGCGGGGCTCAGCCAATGCTAACGCCGCCGCTGCTATTGTCGGTGCTACAGCAGATGGTCTCACCGCGTCAGCGGCAGAGGCCTCCGCCCCTGGTCTGACAACCACCACAACCACCACAACCACCACCAGTGCCTCCAGCCACCACCACTACAGCAGCACCAGTGCCGCAGGCCAGCAGCTGTACGGCATGCAGTACCATCCACAGCAGTACAACCAGCAGTACGGTCAGCAGTACACGTTGCCTGGTGGGGCGCCTAGGCAGTACGGCGCCTGGGGAGGCACCTTACCGCCCCCTGTGGGCAGTACACCTGCAGCTGTACTGCTGCCCGGAGGCCTTCCACCCAACTGGCTGGAGCTGCTGGCCACCTTACCCCCCAACTGGCCTCAGCTAGTGGCAGCCCTGCCGCCCAACTGGCCAGCCCTGCTGGCAGCCCTGCCGCCCGGCTTCCTGCACATGCTGGCAGCCCTGCCGCCTGACTGGGCGAGCCGGCTGGAGGTTGGGAGGTGGTTGGAAGTTGTACCGCAGCTGTCCCCAGGGTGGGTGGACAAGGTGCTGTGTACTGCCGGTACCGCAGATGACGCTACTGCTGCTGCTGCCGCTGCTGCGGCTGCCAAGGCCGCAGCTGCTGAGGCAGAGGCCGCACGGCTGCGCGAGCAGTTGGCAGCAGCCCAAGCCGCAGCAGACGCCGCGCGTAAGGCCCTGGAAGACGCCCTCGCTCGTTCCAAGGGCGATGGGGATGCGCTGGCGGCTGCTGCTGAGCTGGCGGCGACCCTGCCGCCGGGCTGGCTGGAAGTTGTGCGGCAGCTGCCGCCTGATTGGGCGACACGGCTCAAGTACAAAGAGTGGCCCAAGCTGCTGCGCACACTGCCAGCTGACTGGGACGCAGTGCTGCGGGTGCGCACATGGCTTGTGTCTGGTGCTTGCTGTTTCTTGCTTTGTGGTTGGCTGTGGGGCCTGAGGCATGTTTGTGACATGGTGGCACAGCTGCATGGTGCAAGGTAGCCCCTGTCAAGGAACACCCCTCTCCTTGGGTTTAGGGCTTTACGGTTATCCCCTAAACCCAAACCCATAAACCCTGCTCCTGCTGACCGCTGTTCGATGCCACCGGCAACCCACACACCACCCGATCCACCCCCTGATGCAAACCTAGCGAAGCCCACAATTCGCCACACCCTTGCGCTGCATCATGGCATCGCGTGCAGGGCCTCCCGCCCGACTGGGCCTCCATCATGGCGGCAGTGCCGCCCAACTGGGCCGAGCGTGTGCGTGTGCGCGACTGGCCCAAGCTACTGGCCACCCTCCCCCAGGTGGGTGAGGAGCGTATGGTGTGACTGGTGGAGTGTATGGTGTGACTGGCGGAGTGTGTGGTGTGACTGGCGTGTTTCTGCTTCCTGATGTGTGGCTGTGTGCGTGTGTTGCATTGTACGCCAGATGTGGCGCAATCCATAGATGTGTGCGTGTGCGGGAGTATACCAGTATGGGATACACAAGGCTAGGATTGTAGGGTCGTCTGAGGCGGTGCAGCCATAGTCGTCATGTGGATGCCATCCTTCTAGTGACCTGCATCTGTCACCCGACATGATGTTTAACACCCCAGCCCCCAGCCCCACAGCTGTACACACTTGTGGCTTCTGGACGGTCCAACTCTGCCTCTCTTCTTGACTCACTTCCTGAATTCACCTCCTGACTCCACTTCCTGACTTCACTTCCTAAACTGACCTCCTGACTTCATTTCCTGACTCGCTTCCTGACTCCACTTCCTGATTTCACTTCCTGAATTCACTTGCTGACTTCACCTCCTGAATTCACCTCGTTTCTTCACCTCCTGACTTCACTTCCTGAATTCACCTCCTGACTTGACCTCCTGACTCACTTCCTGACTCACTTCCTGATTTCACTTCCTAATTACACCTCCTGACTTCATCTCCTGACTCACTTCCTGAATTCACCTTGAATTCACCTCCTGACTCCACTTCCTGACTTCACTTCCTGAATTCACCTCCTGACTTCATTTCCTGACTCGCTTCCTGACTCCACTTCCTGATTTCACTTCCTGAATTCACTTCCTGACTTTACCTCCTGAATTCATCTCCTCATTTTTCCTCCTTTCTTCACTTCCTGACTTCCTGACGCACAGGACTGGCCGGAGCAGCTGCACGCGCTACCGGCCTGCTGGGGCCGCGTGTGCCGGGAGCTGCCGCGCAGCTGGGCAGAGACCATGCACGTGGACAAGTGGCCGCAGCTCGTGCGCACGCTGCCGCCCAACTGGCCGGCGCTGCTGCAGGTGAGCACGCTTACACAGCACACACCACGCATCACATACACATCGCACAGCACATACACAGCACACAGAACACAAACAGCACACAGAACGCACACAGCACACAGCACATACACAGCACACGTACTCTTGTGCGTGTGCAGCTGAGTGCAATCCATGCGTTGTGTTGAGACAAGGGAGGCAGCTTTTGATTGGCCAGGGTGGCACCGGAGACACGGCATCCGTTTGTAGTGGGAAGAGACAGCCAGCTGTTGTTTGTGCTGGGAAGAGGGAGGCGTCTGCATGTTGTGGGGGCGCGTGGGCTTCGGCATTCCATGCGTGGGGCAGCACCCACCTGCATGGCATGAGCATGACACCATGGCACAAACCCTGAGCTCTAAAGCCCGGATCCTGAACCTCATAATAAAATCAACACGGCGTTTCACAGATGTTTCTGGTACTGAACCTCATTCAACCCCAAATGCAGGGGCTGCCAGCCGACTGGCCCCAGATCGTGGCACGCCTGCCAACGGATTGGGCGACACGCATGCGGGTGGCTGACTGGCCAGACCTGGTGCGTTCTGATGCATAACACAACAGTGCTTGATTGCTGCCTGCCTGCCTGCCTGCCTGCCTGCCTGCCTGCCTGCCTGCCTGCCTGCTGTGCCTTCTGTGCCTTACTGCCTACATGCCTGCCTGCCTGCCTTGCCTGCCTACATGCCTGCCTGCCTGCCTGCCTGCTGCCTGCCGGCTGCATGTGCCGCACGTTACACCACCCAGCGCGGACACGCTGCAGTCGCTGCTTTGTTCAGTGCATGAGATTCAATGCATCAGAGCTTGATTGTGCACATCACCAGAAAGTGGCCATCGCCCAAATCTGCAGCCACATCTTCACATGAATGCTCTCTGGGCCCCACCCCACCCCACCCCACATCTCACACGTACACCTACACCCAAATCACTCTCCATGCAGGTCCACACTCTGCCCCCTGACTGGGTGGAGATCGTGCAGAGTGTGCCTCCTGACTGGTTGGCCATACTGCGGCGGCTGCCCCCCAACTGGTTGCCCCTCTTCCTGGGCTGGGCTGCGAGTCGTGACACGCGCAACAAGGTGGGTGGGACTGACTGGCGGGGTGTGGCAGTGCAACTGCAGTACATGTGCAGTACAGATGCAGTACAATTTGAGTCAGGCTGCGGTACAAGTACGGCCCAGCTGCAGTCCATCAAGTGCGGTGCAGGTGCAGCATGCGTGCAGCACACTGGCGGTGCAGGTGCAGTACAGGAGCAGTAACACTGGCAGGAGCGGCCCCAGCACCAGCACTGCCATTAAGCGTGCACAGCCTCTGACTACTGACTTTTTTCTACCCATCCCTTCCTGCCCCTTGCCCTACATCCCTCCCCTTGCCCATGTCCCTCATCCTGCATCATTTCCCGTCCCACCTGCTTGCTGCCCCCTAAACCCCTGAACTCCTTAAACCCTGGAACCCCCTTAAACCCTAAAACCCTAAACCCTCAAACCCTCAAATCCTTAAACCCCTCAAACCCTAAACCCTGCAGGCGTGCCAGACGGAGGACGCGTCTGGCGCCCTCGCGTTCATCGTGGCGAACGAGGCGCGGTACGGCTCCGCGCTGCAGGGCGGGGTGCTGGGCCCCGCGGCAGCAGACGCGGCGGCCCCCGGCCCGCGGGGCGCGGGGCGGCAGCAACGCGCGCGCGGCGCGTGTGAGGTCCAATGAGGTGGACGGCGGCTTTGACACGCGGCCCGTCCCGCCGGAGGTGTGTGGCTGTGCAAGTGATGGCAGTACGTATGCGCAGTATGAGTGTGACACCCATATGTGTGTGACACAATGAGTGTGGCGGTACGAGTGTGGCAGTACAAGTGCAGCGCAGGGTTGAGCATGCAATGGGGCATGGGGGCAGGGAATGGAGGCTGTCCCCTGTATGCGCATGGCGTGACGTGTCATGTGAGGATGGCAGATGCCTGTACTCTGCATGGCTGCCGGCTTCTGGTGTGCTGCAACCTCCTGCCAGCTGACTACACCCGCTGGCACGCCATGCATGCGGGGTCCCAGCACCTGGGTTTCCCCCACTCTTGTGCACTGCACTCAACATCACCAGCCATGCATGGTGCGCGCTGCTGCGTGCAGATCCGCAAGCGCACGGACGCCTTGCAGGACCGGGACCTGAAACTGGGCACTGACGCATACAGCGAGGTGCGTGACAGACCGAATCTTGTGCTGTGGGGTCACACAGGTGTGGGCCACACAGCACGTACGGATACCATCCAAAATTACTTCACCCCACTAGCCACTGTGACCCGTGCACTACGCACGGGTTATGAC
>QAXD01000157.1:86047-131090 GCA_004335575.1 Haematococcus sp. NG2 | reverse complement strand
CCGCGAGCCGCGTCACGTCCGTCGCCCCGCCCGTGCTCGCAGGCAGCTTGTCCGCGACCGCACGCGTGTCCTCATCCCCGGCACCCGCCCCGCCGCTGCCCGCGCTGCGGCGCACAGCCACACACAGTCACACACACGCACGGCACGGTTGAGTCCTGACACGCACGCACACGCGCACCCACGGGTCGAACCCCCACGGGTCACCCCCCCCCGCGGCGCCCGTAGCACTGACTGCTGGGGCAGTCCATACCGGTGCCCGGGATCGGGGGGGGGGGGGGGGGGGGGTGATATGCCTAGCTCTCAACCCTGCGCAACCAGCGATGCAGTGCGTTGAGGTTCAGGGTTTTAGGGTGTAGGGTTGCGCGCACCGTGCCGCGCCCTGTGCACCACTCCACGCGCCCAGCACGCTGTTGAGCGCCTTGCTGGGGCTGGCTCCCCCTTGAGCCGCCTGCTCCACAGCCGCCTGTCGCACATCACACATAAAGAACATAATCCAGGCCATGGATAAGCACTAATAATAAGCAGGCAGAAGCATTCCATAACCTGTCTCGCAGTCAGGATCAGGGCAGGCCCTATGTAAAATCACTTAGAATGTACAATCATGTAGACTGATCCTGAGAATCATGGTGCTTATCCCATGGAATTGTGCAGGCCGCGTACCTTGCGCAGCGCGATGAGCTCGGCTGTCTTGGCGTCCAGAGCATCCTCCAGCTGCCGCTGGTACTTGTCATACGCCTCTAGCTCCTCCTGCGGTCACACACACAGTAGGGTTTATGGTTTAGGCTTCTTAGGGTTTAGGGTTTAGGGTTTGAGGGTTTAAGGTTTAGGTGTTAGGGTTTAGGGACGTGCGACCACACATGTGCAGCTACACGGCTTAGCATGATTCAACCCGCGATTTGCCACCTAGAATCCCTTGACTTGCTTCCGCTGAACAACAGCAATTTACCCCGCGATGCTGCGGTTCGGCGCGTGCCGGCCGCGCCTGCTCGTGCAAGGCCTGTATCCCCGCCCTCCCCCCTTCCAGGTCACACGCCAGGTCAAATGCCAGGTCACACGCCAGGTCACACGCCGGGTCACACGCCAAGTCACACGCTGGGTCACAAGCCAGGTCACACGCCAGGTCACACGCCAGGTCACACGCCAGGTCACACGCCGGGTCACGCGCCAGGCCACACCTGCAGCGCCATGATCTGCTCGTCGCGCTCGTTGAGGCGGGACGTGAGCGCGATCATGATGTCGCGCTGCTTCAGCAGCAGCTGCTTGTACCGGTCCACCTGCCACCAGGAGGGGTGAGTGTGCATGTTGTGAGAAGGGGAGAGGGAAGACTTCCGATCATTACACGCACACACACACAAACACACACCTGCTGCCGGTCCTCCTCCACCGTCTGCCTCTCACTCTCTAGCTCACGCAGCCGCGCCTCATACTCGCCTGCAGGACAGCGCATGTTAGGGTTTAGCATGTGCGGCAGCGTGCGTTAGGGTTTAACGCTAACCCTGAACCCTAAAAACCTGACCCTAAACCCTGAAACCCTAAAAGTACATAGCAGCACAGGGCCACGCACTGCGGATGCGCTTGTGCTCCTTCTGCAGCAGCAGCTTGAAGGCAGGGACGTCCTCTAGGGAGGCCACAGCTGCGGGCCCCACGCTGCCGGCGCCCACACCACCCACCAGCATTTGGCTCTGCGCAGTGGACAATTACTTGTCAGCGCAGTAAGAAATCGATGAGCAGTTTGCTATTTTGCAGCACCACCACAAAGAAATGGATGAACATTTGGCTGAAGACGCTGACACCACCACATCGGAGAGGAAAATGGAAATGGTGCAAGTCCGGCACGCAGACTGCCAAAGCCCATGATTGGCTGAGGTTCTCGCAACACACAATCTCTCTCTTTCTCTCTGTGTCTCTCTTTTGTGCTTGCGCGCTTTAGCAAGGACCAAAACCACAGCCGCGGCCAGCAGCGACTAACACCACACTCCCCCTATGTTCCCTTCCAGCACTTGTGGTGTAGGGCCCTTCCCTAAAACGCAAACCATCAGTTGGAGTTGAAACCCTGAACCCTGATGGTCCAAACCCTGAACCCTCGTCACCCTAAACCCTCATCACGCGGGTCGCACACCCACCTGCATCGCGCTGATCTTGGCCTCCAGAGCACGCTTCTCCGCCTTCTCTCTCATGAACTCCTGGCTGTACTTTTCCAGCGCAGTCAGCGCCTTGAGCTTATCCGCCTCTGCCTGCCGCTTCTGCTGCTCCACCTGTACCAGGGTCCAGGGTGTGAGGCGCATGTGGGTTCTGGAGGTTGAGGGTTTACGGTTTTAGGGTAAAGCAGTAGTTGAAGCAAGGTTGGTAGCAAGGCCCCACACATGCCTGGCCTCAAGGGCCTCAACAGCAATTAAAACAACATGAACAGGACAAACAGCAGCAAGAGCAACAGCAATCACCATGAACAACAGCAATCAAAACAACAACAAGAACAGCAACAATGGCAACAGTCGTGGTCCGCACACCTCCAGCAGTGTGCGCTTGTCCACCAGCTCCTTGGAGCGGCGCTGCAGCTCCGCACGCAGCTTGCGCAGCTCGCGCTCGTACCTGGGGTGGGAAGGGCACGGGGCAATGATAAGGCAATCATAAGGCAATCATTAGGCAAGCATAAAGGAGAAAGGACAAGGCTGTTTGTTTGTTTGTTCTTGTTTAGAAAGGACAAGAGGACGCATGGCTTGAGTGCGCAGGGGAGCACTGGTTAAGAGCACTGGGAGGCAGGCAGCAGAGGGGGGCTTGTGAAACTCAGCGAGCACTGGGTTGTGGACCCTAGTTTAGAACCCAATGGCCCAGACCCTAAACCTGGACCTTGAAACCCTTAACCGTATGACGGGGAAGCAGGTCTGTGGGGGCTGAGACGGCCAGCTGGGTACATCACAATCCTCCTCTTATCTTGACTGCGTTGCAGTGCCCCTAGAAAGAGGCAGATGCCAGGAGAAATACTGCTATCCATGAAATGGATTTGCCAGGGCAACACCACGATGCAAAAGGCTGGCGAATGCATGAGCTGCACAAAGACACTGCCTGGAACCTGGCCGCGTAGCAGGCATCCTTCAGCCAAATGTTGGTACACGATGCAGCACACACGCGCGTGCACACGCACGCGAACACACGCACTTGCGCAGTAGTGTGCGCTGGTCAAGGTCCTCATTCACATGCGCCTCGTTCTTGATGCTCTTGGCGCGGTTGGCAAACTTGAGGGTGGACAACGATTCCTGCACACAAGTAGGGTTTAGGGCTTTCAGGGGGAGGGCTTTCAGGGTTTAGGGCTTGGTCCAAGGCATGGTAGGGCACGGCCATACACAGCGTTGTACCGTACACCACCTCCTATTGTATGCGCAATACGGCAGGACCACAGGGAATGGGGCACACAGTATGTAGGGTTAGGGTTTGGGCACTCGTGGCGTGAAACTCTTCACCCTAACACCCTCAACCCTCAAACCCTAAACCCCAAAGCCCTGAACCCTAGCAGCACACCTCCAAGGCAGGGCCCCGGCCCTGAAACCCTAAACCCTAGCAGCACACCCCAGCGCACCTGGAACGCATCCATGGCCGGTGCGATGGTGCACACCATGGTGGTGCGGCAGTTGCCGCCCAGCGAGTCCTCCAGGATGCGAGTGAGCTTGGAGTCGCGGTAGGGGATGTGCGCGCGCTCCCCCCGCCTGTCCGTCAGGGCCGCGATCACGTTGCCTACGGGTGGTGTGCATGGGGCACGTGTCAAGGTTCATACATGTACATACACTTCCGGCAACACAATAGCCCCATCGGCTTGAAGTACAGGGCCGTGCAGTACATGCTTCCAGTACCATAGCAACCCAAAACCCTGAAAACCTAACCCTGAACCCTGAACCCTGAAACCCTACCCCTTAACCCTGAAACCCTAACCCATGCAGCACGCACCCAGCGCTGACAGCGACGCGTTGATTTTCTTCGACTCCTCCAGCCGCTTCCCCACTGCACCAGTGACGTGCACGCGCTCCGAGCCGGCCAGATCCACCAGGTTCAGCTTGCCCACTTTGATGCTGTGTGAGGGCTGCTGCGCGTCACGCCCCGCGCCCCCCGGCCGCCAGCCCCCTGCGCATGTGGGGTGTGTGCGTGTGGTGTGCGGCTGTGTGCGTGTGGTGTGCGTGTGGGGTGTGCGTGTGGGTGTGCGAGTGGGGTGTGCGCGTGGGTCGTGTGTGCGTGCGGGGGGGTGTGCGTGCAGGGTGCGCGTGTGGGGTGTTCGTGTGGGGTGCGCGTGTGCGTGTGGGGTGCCCACAACCATTGGACCTCCGCCGCATCCATCAGCATTTCAGCAGCTTTGCATGCCGATGGGCTCCATGCATGCAGAAGGACTCCATGCATGCTCGATGCAGCGTGCAGTGCTCAGCGGTAGAGGCTGCCACGGTGGCGCCTTGGGGTGTGCGAACAGCTGCACAGCGCCCTCAGCGTTTGCATGGCGCCGCGACCAACGGACAAGGACCACATGCAGCGGCGCCATCAGTTTCCGTAGCACCAAGACGTGCAGCACCAAAAGTGCGCAGTGTTGCATGGCTTTCTCTTCAGCAGCAGCAGCCTCAAGTCTTGTGAGCAGCAGCAGCCTCAATGTAAACAAAGAACCCTTCGCAAAGCAGCAGCCAGCGCGTGGCCCCCGCACCTTCGTCCATCACGTTCGTCGTGCACTTCTCCACGATGATGATGCACACCGCGTGCGAGCGGCTGGATACCTCGTTCAGCTTGGTCGCTCCACACGCACGCTGCAGCCCCATCCGCATGCACATGCAGGCGCAGCGGTCAGTGCAGGTGCCATGCGCGCAGCACGGTCGTCACGCACAACAGGCGTGCAGCGTCACAACAGCATCACGCGTTGCAGCCACTGGGGTGCAAGGGCAGCACGCGCGCTTCCCACAAGCCCAGTCCCTACTCATCAGCAGCCGCAGCGGCAGCGGCAAAAACAGCAGCAGCAGCAGCGGCAACAACCGGAGCAACAACAGAAGCAACAACAGGAGCGGCGGCAGCAGCAGCAACAGTCGGAGCAGCAGCAGAAGCAACAACAGGAGCAGCAACAGCAGCAGCAGCAGGCAGTCCCGCCCACAACACACGCCCGCGCGCGCGTCCCGCCCATTCCTGCCCCCCTCCCGCCCTCCTGCCCGCCCCCCCTCCCGCCCTCCTGCCCGCCCACCCACCACGCCCTGCCCATTGGCCATCAGCTGGTACACCTCAGCGGGCGAGCGCACGACCCACTCGCTCAGGCCCTCCACAAACACACCACGCCGCCGGTCCTCACGGATGACCAGGTTGGTGCGGTCGGGCTGCATGGGGCGCGCGCGCACACAGGGGCGCACACAGTTTTGAGCAGGCACACACGCAGGGGTACACCCAGGTTTGAGCAGGCAGCACACATGTGCACCCAAGGCTTCTTTGGCGTGGGGTCGAATCGACTTGGGGTCAACAATGGTCAAAATGAATATCAACGGGGTCGAGTTGTTAGCCTGTTGTTGAGTTGTTCATGTTAATCTGAATGAGGTGCACCGCCCCACCTTGAGCAGGTCCGAGATGACCTCGTTGTAGATCTGCAGGTAGCTGGCACGCACCAGGTACTTGCTGCGCAGCACACGACCCACATCGTACAGTATGTGAGCACTGTTCGTTCGGTATGTGGGCATTGTGACCGAACACACAACCCAACACAGGACCCACGTCGTACAGCATGCCACCAGTGTGGCGCATGCACAGCTTGCAGTGCTTCAACATGCATGCGGGATGGTGACCGCTATGAACAGCCTGGCACTCGAATCCCCCCTTCTTCCAAGGAAGGAACAGGGTCAAAGGAGCTGGACAGACTGGACAGACTGCCACAGCTGCCACCCCATAAGCTCCGTAACCGCCGCAGCTGCCTCAAAAGCACCCGTCTCCGCAGCTGTTAAGCACACAGCGAACCACCTCCGCACCTGGTGGGCTCGGGATCGTTGACGATGTATGTGAATATGTCCTCCACGGTGCGTGGGATGATGCCGCGTAAGGGACCCTGCAGAGACCGTGCAGCCATCACATCAAGTGTGACAAACAAAATGAGGTGCCTATACCCTTTAGGGCTTAGGTACCTGTACCCTGACCTATCCCCTGAGACAGGGCACCCATGACGCTGGGCACTGCTCCTCACGCCTGCTGCATGGTCATATGTGGTGGAGTGCATGATGCAGCCCGTGATGCCACAGCAGGCATCCATACTGCACACAGCTACAACCCCCCTCCAGCATGTTCATGTTCATGTTACAATAGCCTTCAGCCAGTCACAGGCTGATCAGCTACAGCCCTCCTGCAGCACGCCTGACTGAGCAGGCGCGTATGCCGGAACGCACAATGCCCACCAAAGAGATGTGCGCGTGCGTGTTTGCACACACTCCTTTGTACACCAACCCTTGGCGCATGCACAGGTGTGTTGGGCAACGGTAAGGCTCGGTGCTGTTGATACGTTCATGCCCCCCCCCCCCCACACACACACACACACAAACACACCCACCTCCAGCTCTCCCTCCATGGTGTACGTCTTGCCAGTGCCTGTCTGGCCGTACGCGATGATGGCTGCATTGTAGCCTTGAAGAATGGAGAGCACCACCTGCTGCGCCGACCGTGTGTACAACTCCTCTTGAGAGCTGCTCTGGTCGTACACCTGGTCAAAGGTGAACCTGCAGGGGGAGGGCGCCATCCCACAGAGACGCATCATGTAATGTGCCTACAACAGAACAAGAGAATGACGACATGTATTTAAGGGGTGCATAAGAGCTGCGCAGTGCAAGAACCGCACATCGTTCAAGCCGCTCATCGTTCAAGCCGCACACTTCCAGAGCCATACAACTCGAGCGCCGCAGAGTGTACAGGCCACTAAATCTAAAAGCGATCGAATCCAAGGATCAGGGCAAGAACTGCAGCGCGTGCGCACCAAGCCATCTGACATGGAAGCTTGCCCGAATCTTGTCAGCATGCATGCAAACGATGAAACCCCAGTTACAACACCATTCCACCACCCCACAAGCACAACAGAGTCATGCATGTTGTATGTGTGTGCATGCTTCGCGTGTGGCTGGGTACCTCCAGCACGATGCTCACCTGTATGTGGCATACAGCATGCCAGGGTCGACGGGGCCATTCAGGCCCTGTAGCACTGCAGGCAGGTTCTCACTCAGTGTGATGATGCGCCCGCTGTCGTCCACATGTGTGGTGCACTGGTAGGGGCGCAGACCATTGCCACGGAGCTCGCGAGGCAAAGGCGGGCGCACGCGGATCACGACCTGCAAGCCGGGCATGCGTGCTGGATAAGCATCATTTGCATGTCATGCGGCTTGGGTGATTGCCATGACTTAGAGGTGCCCAACAGGCTTTAACGATTGCCTGCAACATCATGCTGCTTTTGGTGCAGACCTGCAGCTGCTGTGCAGCAGGTGTGCAGCACGTGGGCTTGCACGTACGCACCGGCATGCACCCAGTGCAAGCCATGCCAACTTTAGATGGCAACAACTTAGATGGCAACAAATGATGCACGCAACCAGCTGCTCACGCCTGCTGAATTGCACCTGCTGGCTGATTGCATGCTTGCATGAGGTACGCTCATGAGCGCATGGAGCTAGTGAGGGAAGTTACCCAGCCACGGAAGCTCGGAGGGCACGAAAGGCGGCCAATTCAGCGTGACTAAAGGTTCGACATGCGCGGGCTGCTGCTGTGCCATGCGACGCAAGGACGTGACCTGCACCTTGAAATTATCATGGCTAGTGGGGGTCCACTGGTCGTTGTCAAACTGATCATACTCCCCTTCCATCGCATAGCCGTCGTTGCCGGCCATGCTGTTGCAAGCCCACTTGTGCAGCTGTCAAGTCGCAGGTTGATGGGTTGCAGGTCTGCCTGCCAATTCAGACCACTAAAACATTGTTCGGGTGTTGTTTTTGGGGGACGAGCTAAACAGTCAGAGTCAACAACCCCAGGTCTACACAGGGAGGTCAGGGTGTTCACAGCACCTAGCTACCAGAATCTACACATCGAGGTGGGTACTGCGTGAACCGCTCCCCTCATCAACCCCCATCACACCCTACCTGGGAAATCCCGGGAAGTCCTGCCACGCTCCTTGATGTTGTTTATATCTCAGCTTCGTCTGCTTAAACATATTGCTTAAGAGCAACACGATGTGATCGAACCTGCGAAACAAACACAGATGAATTTGGTTAGTTAGTGTCGCTTGCTTGGATCACAAGGGAATTGCAATGTCTGCTCTTCCTCCCCCTCCCCCTGCTTACGCGCCTCTGCACGCGCCACAGCCTACGGCAGGGCGGTGAGCGTACTCATGATGATGTTTGCAGTGGTGCTCATGGAATGTTGATTATGAACAGACAATTTGGGCTTGCGCAGGCCCCCTAGCAGCAGCAAGGCCCCCCACCCAAGCTCACAACGGCATCATAGCAGCCACAGATCGCACGGACACCACTCGGGTCACCGGAAGCCCGAGGTGCGTCAGATCATGCATGGGGCCATCATGGGCATGCAGGCAGCATGCATGCTCAGGGTTCCCCCACATACTCATGCACCAGCACATGTGCTCAGCCATATGCAGCAGCCTGCAGGCCTGCACAACTGTGCTGGCTTAACACTCTCGCCGGTCAAAGTGGATGCATGTGTCAGCGGGCGGTTCCCTGTGTTGCTGCACAGGACGGGCACCATAAGAGCAGCCACACACATGGCGGGCATCGCAAGGATAAGGAGAGGGGGCCTGAGAAGGAGGACCCTGTTGCACTGGCAGCTGCAGCACAGAGTGCAGCATTGGACAGCAGGTTGAGGCGTGACACACCCTTTCTTGCCTCTCTACGCTTCAAGAACGACCTACCTGAGGTGGGCCAAGGGGGCAGTGTTAGAGAATTTATACTCTGCTGGTGCATCCGTAGCGCTAGGGATGCACCAGCAGCCACATGCGGAGTGTAAATACTCCAACAGGCAACCAGCTGCATGGAACCCTGCTTGTGCACAGCTATGTTGGGTGCATGTGCTGCTGCCACCTGCCAATGGATAGTTGATCATCATATGCTGGAATGTTACGCACTGGTCATGACAAATGCAGAGCATCCTGTGCGTGATAGGAGGTAGATATCCGGACTGCTGCTGCCCACATGCAACCATGCGCAAGGTTGATCTATGCATAAGAACCTCACTCGTGCAAGCAGGTGCCTGGGGATCCCAAGCTGCTGATCTCACAACCAGCGCCTGAGAAGCTGGCAGCGTTTGGGTTGACGTCTCTGGAGAAGGTGACTGTGTGCGCGCGTGTTTTTGGAGGGAGCCCTATTGACTGTTGCCGTGTTGGCTCAGAAGTGGATTTGAGTCAGACAGCTGATTACCGGGGCATGGTGATCTGATACGGCAGTGTTTGAAAGAGGTTTTTGTCATTTTGCCGGGGAGGAGGGGGGGGGGGGCCCACGTGGGCTGTTCATAGCTCTGGTGCAGAGCAAACTGTTTGGCGTGCAACTCGTCAGCAAGCCCGCACAGCAGCGCTGCCGTTGGTGGCCATTCTGCATGGGAGCTGCACTGCTGCACACCCAAGTGCTCACAAGGCACGCCACGTGCCATTCAAGATTATCACAGCTGCAATCACTGGGTCACAGCGGCGACGTGCAAGCCATATTTCGATGTTTGCTGCTGCTCCACCTGTTCACCCCAGGCACCTCGTGCACTGCACCCTTACAGCCCACTACCCTCACCCCTACACTTACACTCCTGCATGCATCCAACCCTAAATCCCAACCCGCTTTTAACCCTAACCCACCTTAAACCCTAACCCGTTTTAAACCCTAACCCGCTTTAAACCCTAACTAGCTTTATAATAAACCCTAACCAGCTTTAAAACCCAACCCGCTTTACACCCTAACCTGCTTAACACCCTACCCCGCTTGAACCCTGAACCCTAACCCCCTTAAAACCCCTTGCCCTGCGCACTGCAGGAGCCCAAGCGCGAGCTGTACCTGCCCCCAGACCTGGGCATCCCCCTATCACTGTTGGACACAGAGCGTTATGTGGCCCCACCACCTGACGCACGGCCACCCATGGACCCAGCGGACATGGCCCTCATGGGGGTGCGCCACCTTTCTCTGCACGTGTTTGGTTTCTTTGCACATGTGTGGTTTCTCTGCACTTGTTTGGTTTCTCTGCACATGGTTTGGTTTCTCTGCACATGGCTTGGGTTTCTCTGCACATGGTTTGGGTTTCTCTGCACATGGTTTGGGTTTCTCTTTACTCACCACTGGCATGCACCTGAACAGGTCACACTTTCATGCATGGGTGTGCCAACCGACCTAGGAAGCCACTGTGCGTGCATGTAGCGCATGTTGTACATAGTACGGTAGACCCTGACGCATGCATGCCGCAAGACAAATTGAAGCAGATAGTCAGTGCTGAGCTCTCCCCGGGCCGGGCTGTGGTGTGCTGTGGTGGGCTGGCATTGGGGCCGTACACAACCTATGTCTCCGCACCTGCTCATGCTAAATTGGTTGGTGGGTTAGTTGTCGAGGTTAGTTGTGCTAGTGGGTTAGTTGGTCTAGCGGGTTACTTGGTTAATTGGTTAATCGGTTGTGTTGCGCGTGCAGGGCGATGAGGAGGTGAAGATGCTGATGGCAGCCACCCCAGCGGGGCTAGCACGTGCAGCTGCGGGCTCCGGACCCCGCCGCGGTGCTGCGCTGCGGTCCAAGGCCGAGGTCTCCTGGCTCATGCGCACCACGTGAGCCCGTGTGCCCGTGATCTGATTGCGATCTTGGTGTGATCTTGTCGTGATCTTGGTGTGGTCGTGCTGTGATCGTGGTGTGTTGTTGTTGTGATTGTGATGTGATCTTGCTGTGATCGTGTTGTGGCTGTACTGTGATCTTGTCGTGACCGTGCTGTCATCGTGTTGTGGCCGTAGTGTGATTGTGCTGTGATCTTGTTGTGATCTTGTTGTGGTCTGCTTGTGCTCGTTTTTATGGTCTGATTGTGTTCTGTTTGTGTATGTCTGGTGCTTCCCTGGCCAGGGCTGCACGTCTTGCACCGCCTGACATGCACGCAGATGCGGGGCAACAGGCCAAAGATCACTGATCTGCACACGCATGCCTGTACACCCTCCACTCCTTTCAAGGGTTTGGGGTGTAGGGTTTGTTAGGACCCCTGAACCCAAAACCCTAAACACCCCTTTCAATCCTGCCGCAGGTACATTGCCCAGGACTCAGATGTGGTGCGGCGGCAGGGCATCCGTGAGAAGGAGGCGAAGGCCCTGAAGGAGGTGGGCGCTGGCCCTAAACCCTACAGCCCGAAGCGCTGAGACCTTAAACCCTTATTAATAACCCTAAACCCTAGAAATTAAGAATGTGCACCATACTACGGTACATTGACTTTTTACTGTGATTCCATGCAACCGAGATGCTGCGGTCCACCAAGTCGCAGCGATTGGCCCGCACCCTGCATGCCCCAATGTACTGCCCTGTACTGCGATTGTACTGCATTGTACTGCGCCTGTACTGCCCTGTGTCGTGGTTGTACTGCCCTGAACTACGCCTAAATCCCCTTGCACCGGGCTTGTACTGCGCTGTACCGCGCTTGTACTGCCTCGTACTGCCTCATAACGGTCGCGCGGCGCGCGGTGGCCGCAGGCCTTATACTGCGCTTCTACTGCCTTGTACTGCCTTGCTAACAATCGCGCGGCGTGCGGTGGCCGCAGGCGGGCGAGGCTGGGGCCGAGGACCTGCTGCAGGCCGGCGGGCGGGACGCACAGATCGCGGCGATTGAGGCGAGCTTTGCGGCGGCGCGCGTGCCGCCCGTGCACCGCACCAAGCCTGGGCTGCGGCCGGTGGAGGTGATGGAGGGTGGGTGGGCCTTTTTTCCTTCAGTGCGCCTTTAGTGTTCCTTTACTGCTCCTTAGTGCTCCTTTAGTGCTCCTTTAGTGCTCCTTTGCGGTGTTGTTCCTTCATTGTTGCTTTCGTGCTCCTTTGCGGTTTTGTTCCTTCATTGCTCCTCTCTTGCTCCTCTCATGTTCCTTCACTGTTCCTTGAGTGCTCCTTCACGGTATTGTCCCTTCATTGTTCCTCTCTTGTTCCTTCGCTGTTTTTCTCTTGCTCCTTTACTGTTGCTTGACTGTTCCTCTCTTGTCCCTTGAGAGAAACGTGTGGGGAACGTGGTGGGTAGGGGCTGCATGCTGACACTATGACACACATGGCTCACACACATGCTTGCTGATTGCTCGTGTGTGGTCGGCTGCACTCCTGCAGTGCTTCCGGACTGGGAGTGGTGGGGCCACAAATACCTGTTGGCCCACTTTGACAGTGACCCCACCCAGGTGAGCCTCACGTGTGTTCCTGTGCGTTCCTTTGCTGGTCGTGCTGCTTCATTGCTGGCTCGTTGTGTCATGTGTCATGTCATGTCGCTTCATTGCTGCGCTGCTTCATTGCTGCTTCATTGCTGGCTCGTTATGTCACGTCGCTTGTTATGTCATGTGCCTGGCTGGCATCAGCAACAGCGGTCACTGCCTGCCATCTGTTATAGTACAGGCTTCTGGTGTCTTGTATTTTGTTTCGAGATGGCATGCATTTGTGTCAGGGTTGCATGGTTTCATGTCCAGCTTTTGCATGCTGTCACTTCGGCATTTCTATTGTTTCCTACACAGGAGGTGGAGGCACTTGCACGCATCCCCGATGAGGCCACGCGCAGCAAGGTGGGTGGGTTGCTTGCGTCCTAGCACATCCGTGCTGCCACACACCCATGGCCACACTGCCCATGCCGCGGCGCCCACCAGGCACTCACAGCCACAGGATTGCCTCATGTGGAGAGCACGATTGCCTCATTTGGAGAGCAGACCCTGTGCAAGTCATGTGTGGCACAGTGCAGAAGCTGCCCTGTGCCCTGTGGATCCCTTTTGCCCTTGCGTGTGAAAAAGTCACAGTCGCATCACACGCCTGGTGGCAGCACATGCAATGCATGCACATACACATACCAGCTGAGCAAGCGACGGCTTGCATGCACCGCCTGCATAAACAGGTGGCGGCACGTGCGATGCTCAAGGGCTTCAAGCTGGACACCGACACTCCAGCGAGCCAGGGGCAGGCGGCCAAGCCATCACGGTTCATGGCCCTGGTGGTGCCACAGGACACAAGCAGTGTGGCGGCACAGGAGGAGGCCAGGTGGGTGACCTCCCTTCCCCTTTTATCCCCTCTGTGCCACGTCCTTTCCCTTTTACTCCCTCTGCCCCAACTCCTGTCCCTTTCACTCCCTCGGTGGTGCCACCTCCTGTCCCTTTCACTCCCTCGGTGCCACCTCCTGTTCCTTTTACTCCCTCTGTTTTCCTGCCCTTTGCGGTTGCTCCGCTTTGCTCTGCGTTTGCTTCGCATCGCGTCGTGTCGCTGTCCCTCTCATTCCCTGCCCTATTTTTCCATCTCCTTCCCTATGCTTTCCTTTCCCTTTCTTCTCCATTCTGCTCCTTCCTGCTTGAGCACTGCATGCACCGTAATTGCGTCCTGACCTGGCATGTGTTATAACCTGATTTGGCACAGGGCCAGATCTGGCACGTTTCCTGTTCTGGCACGGGCCCTGATTTGCATGGCTCTAACGCATGGTCCTAATCTGGATCTCGCATGGTCCTAATCTGGATCTCGCATGGTCCTAATCTGGATCTCGCATGGTCCTAGTCTGGCACATGTCAGGCGTTAGAGGTCATGTGGTCCTGATGCTGTCAGAGGTCATGCGGTCCCACCTGGCACATGTGGGCCTAATCTGGCACATGTGGGCCTAATCTGGCACATGTGGGCCTAATCTGGCACGGGTCCTAATCTGGCACATACGCGCGCAGGGAGGTGGACGCGGAGGAGCTGGCCGGTGACTACACATGGGCCAAGGAGTACGCGTACGAGCTGACACGCAAGGTGTGTGCACGCATTTCAAATTACACGCACTGTCAATCATCATCATGCGTTATCATCATGACCATTACACGGCTTTGCGCGGCTAGACCCGCAATTCTGCGGTTTGACATACGTCCCTCCACGCCTGCTTGTCCACGCCTTGTCAATGTGCACGCCGTGTCCGTCCGTGTGTTGCGCGACTGGGTGCTGCTGTGCTGTGATGAGTGAGCTTGTGCTTTGGGTGTTGCACCACACCTCTTGAACCCGGCAAGCCGGGAGGGCAAGCCGTCGTGGAGACTGCACGCCATGATGCAGACTGCACGCTGTCACGCAGACAGCACGCCGGCATTGCAACATGCAACCTGTTCGCGCCACTTCTTTTGTCATGTATCCTATGACTGCAACACAGCTCACACCGCTCCATGTCACTCACTTGTCACTCCTCATGCGTATCGCTCCTCACGCCTGGTGCAGGACGCGCCAGAAACCGACTTCACGCGCGCGGCTGTGGCCACCGCTAAGAACTCGTACGTCATTCGTTTCACGGTGCGCAGTGGGAGGCCGGCAAGAAATGCCTGACCCATTTGTTGGTGCTACTGTTGTTGTTGTTGTTGCTGCTGTTGTTGTTACACCGTAAGCCAGTCAAGGGCTTCTAGGTGACCCATGCACCACATGGCAGCATGTCACAGCTCTGCTGCACTAAAGCGCGGCACCATGCGTGACCATGAAGTGGACAGCAGGCGCTGTTCATGCGCCATGCATCATGCGCGCACACCATTGTGTGCCGCGGCCGTTGCGTTGCTCGTGGACGTACTGTCTGTACTGCTTTGTACTGCCTGCGGTACTGCCGTGCAAGATTTGCGTGTACTGCTGTGGGCGTACCATTCGTACTGCTGCTGCGTACCATTGGTACTGTTGCGGGCGCACCATTCGTACCGCTCTGTACTGCTGTGTACCGCTCTGTACTGCTGTGTACTGCTGCAGACGGGCGCGGCGTTGTACTGCGACATTAACGCCACCCTGGAGCTGCGCAAGCGGTCAGAGGCCAAGGCAGCAGCTGGGCCACAATTTGCACGACCCTCCAAGGTGTGCGCTTGTGGAAACCGAGGGCTCAGGGTTTAGGGCCCAGGGTTGAGGGCCCAGGGTTTACGGCCCAGGCCTTAGGGTTGAGGATCTGGAAGTTATAATAAGGTCCCACTTCAAGGACCCCACATGCCTCGTCCTGCCTGCTGCGTCGGTGGGCATGCCATGCCACACGCGGGGTCCACAGTTCGCGCCGCGTTTACGTCCAACTTGCTAACACTCTCAACCCCTCAACCCTCAACCCTCAACCCTATACCCCTAAACCCTAAATCCCTAAACCCTAAACCTCTATACTCCTAAATTCCTATACCCTAAACCCTAATTTCTATACCCTAAACCCTCACAGGTCGTCATCCGCAAGCGAGGCGCGTCAGGCCCGGAGCTGAAAGAGGCAGATGCTCGCCGCAAGCGTGCACTGCTGCCTGTGCTCGCGGGGGACGGGCTGGGCGGGGGTGAGGGCGAGGAGGGGGGCGCGTAGTGTGGCTCAGGGGGCGTGGTCATCATCATCATGCGTTATCATCATTACACGGCTTTGCGTGGTTAAACCCGCGATGCTGCGGTTTGTGGGGGCATGCTCTGCACCCAGAATGAATGAAGGTTGTTACACTGGAGGGAAAGGGAGTACTGGCTGGGTACCTCCAGCATCCAGAGAGCACAAGCACACTCGGTGGACAAAGGTAGTGGTCGTGAGCAAGACCCTGTAGGGGTTCAGGGGTTGGGTTTTAGACCGTAAACCTGCAGCCATGTTCATGACCGCCGCCCTCTGCATGGCCCACAAAGGAGCACAAACGGCTGTTCCACGCACGGGCAGGGCGCTGTTTGTGTTGCAGCAGCAGCGATAGGTGCGCGGTCGCAGTTGGTGCAGCAACGAACATGTGCACTAGGATGCACCGCTAACTTTCAGCTGACGTGTGGATGAACAAACATCCAGTTGCAGCCAGCCCGTTTCAAGGGGTTCATGTGTGTGGCATGGGCCTATGGAGCCCAGCGCATGTTATACATACGTACGGTATATATATACAGCCCTGAAGGCTCGCAGCATGCAGTTGGTGTGCCTTCTGTCAGAGGGCAGCGCTGGCGAAGGGGCTGTTCCTCATGCAGCGTGTCACTTGTAAACGGCTTGCTTGCCACGGCGCTGTGTGGTCGTTTGCCAGCGAGCGTGGAGTCAAGCCTTACAATGGTCGGTCGCACACACACCCTCCAACATGATAACACAACTGACCACAGAAGCGGTGTAGCACATAACTTTAGGTCTCCTGCAATGCCACAGCTGTGCAAGCATGCTGTTCACGATATGTACATGGGCGCTGGCCTGATCAGCCTCCCTACCTGCAGTCCGTACCTCAGCTTTCAATTCATGCTCTGCTATTCTTGCACAAGCGTTGCAGCATCTCTAGTTCCAGCGTTGCACACCTAAGCGGCAAGGTGCCCAAGCGCCAGTGCTTTATCGTTGGTCGTGCAACCGGCTGCAAGGCTGTTGTGTGCCGTGATCATATGGCCACCTTCGGTGCCATATGCCTGGATCATCCATCAAATCTCAAATTGATCAGTTCTCAACTTCAGGCATGCACCGGAAGCCAGTCAAGGGCCCATTGGCGGCATATCGTTTCAGTTCCCGCATCATGTCCTCTCGCATCATGTTCATTTCAAGGACGTAGGCCTCCTGCATGGACTGCATCTCCAGACGTGCAACCTCAGACATCACTGCATACCGCCGTGTGACTGGTCGCTGCTGATGCAATCACAGCAGGCACAGGTGCAATCATGCAAACACAGCTGGTGCATCACAGCTTTTCATCTGCTTGCTGGAACAACAGGCGCAAATGAAAAACTGTGAAGCACAACACAAGCTGTCAATGCTGAATTGGCAATCTTCTCATTCATCACCATCTTCATGGCGGGGTTCAGCTCACTTGGCGTGACAATCTTCAAGACAGGGGTCTTGGCATGACAATCTCAATCTTCAACACACGTGTCATCAGTCTGTCTGCCTTAGACACGTCCCAATGTGCTGGCAAACGATTGTGCCTGAGGTGGTGTGCCACTCACACCACTTGTGCTTGAAGCCTGCGAGACACACACGACATCCGGGCACAAACAAGTGCCGTGTTGTAAATTACACCGACCATGTACTCGTGGCAAGTTAGTCACTACCATCCTTCTTCACGCATCACCATGTGCTCATCTGTGACCAGGCGTGGCATCCATCTGTCATGTGGATCGCAACATTCGCCCGCGCAGCACAACGATCCGCCATGCAGCACACATCCCCATGCGGCGCATGCATGCATGCATGAGGGCGCAGCTCGCCACATGGGCGCATCATCAACCGTCTGCCGTGCACAGGCAGCAACAAGCAAATAAACCGTGAGGGCTGAGTGGCTCACCTGCACCGTGAGGAAGGAGGAATGAGCTCCACCCCCCTCCTGTGCGGTGCCCAGGTCTGTCTGGGTGAGGTACGTGTCAGACAGACCAGCTGTCACATGCTCAGACGTTGTGTTCCATGTCACTTGGTACAGCCGCATCTCACCCTGCGCAAGAATGTACATGAACATCCACAAAGTTACAAGTTACAATCAATGTGAAGGATGACTGAACAGGATGGATTTCATTGTGCCATGTCGGTTTTGAAGCTCATTGTGGCGTAGTTTCGTTGCTCATGTAAGGACTGAACGAGCCATGGAAGCCAATGACCCTGTGCAGTGCCATCAGGACTCAGCACATGACCCGCATGCTGTGTCCATCTATACAAGCAGAGAGTGTGCCATGCACTCAGCACACGAATCATATGGCACTGAGCCCACATGGCACAGGCTCACACGGCACAGGCTCACAGGCCCACATGGCACATGGCACAGGCTCACCTTGATACCCTTCAGGTTGTGTGCACCCATGGGCAGAGCCATGATCTGCTCAGCCAAAGGCCGCATGAGCCGCAGATGTGCCAAGCCGCTGCTGCCAGCACCCAGCAGTGCATCACCACCCACAGTCACCCCACTTGCAGTCCTGCCGGTGGCAGTAGTGCCGCTGGCAGCAGTACCGCCCGCAGTGCTGATCACAGTTGTACTGCCGGCAGTAGCGCCATTATTGGCGGCCGTACAGCTGGCAGCAGTAGCAGCACTGGCCCCCAGTGTGACCCCCGTGGGTTGAGCTGAGCTGTGAGGCAGGCGTCCCGCTGTCGTACTGCTGTTGTACTGATGCTGTACTGCAACTGTAGTGCTGGAGGTAGAAGACCCGTTGTGCGATGTGTGGAGTGCTGCTGGCGGTTGGGGTTGGGCAGTGATGCTGGCCGCAGGGTCTGCTGGGTACAGCGGGGGGTTGGGGGAGGATGCCACAGCCTGGGCTTGGTCCACTCCATGACTGGCATGGGCCTCCATCTGAAGCAAGGGCATGTGAGGTTACCCAGTCTGCCAGGGTTCCAGGGCCAAACCTAAACCCTGAACCCTAAGCATCAGCATCAGTTCTAGCCTCTTTCAGCGAGAGAGGCTGAGCGTTGTTCAAGTGTGTAGGTAGGTTCAACGAGTGAAACGTGTGGGCTGGGCAACCATAGCACGCACACGCAGTGCACCAGCAGCACGCAACCACACAGCCACACCTGGGGGTCATAGGGCAGCATGTTGACCTCAGGGGTTGCGTTGACCCAGGCCTCCTCACTCACCCACACCTGTGATATGAACAGCATTATTGAAGAGCATCGGAGAGCCTCATCGGATTTTTAGGGTTTAGGGTTTAGGGTTTAGGGTTTAGGGTTTAGGGTTTAGGGTTTAGGGTTCAGGGTTTGGGGTTTAGGGCATTTTTTATAATTCATAATTATTGTAACAGTCCCCATGCCGCGCACCTGCCCTGTCTTGGCAGTGGAGCTGATGCGGGCAGCACGGTTCATGACCCTGCCCCTGCGCGTGTAGCAACACCAGCATCACACGGCGTTGCGCGGTTAAACCCACCATGCTGCGGTTTCACACATGTCCCTCCATGCATGCTTGCGCGTGCGGCGACATGTCAGCCCTTAGGCTTGACTGGCTGAAGGCTCGTGTAACATGAACATGAACATGAACATGAACATGAACATGAACATGAACATGTGGCGACATGCGCCCCCATCACCAAGCGCCAGCTTTTCATCTCACACATACACGGACATGCAATATATGTATGTGGATTACTGTCCGCGCTCACCTGTACGTCATGCGGCCAGACACTGCGTGGATGTCTGTCTTGACCTGTGCCAGCACACACCCAGCAAGCAGTGAGTGTGTCGTGCACCACACATGAAGATGGATTAGATGCATGTATACTGCTCGCTCCTCCACACCTCCTGCACACCACGCATACACTGTCATGCGTGCCCACAACATAGCTGCAGCATTGGGACCTTGTCTGTCGCAGCCTCCTCCACATCCCCTGTGACCCACCTGCCCGGTGTCGATGCCGGCCTTGATGCGCAGCCCCCTGAAGAGCACCACCTCCTTGGCTGTGAGACCCGTGGCACCGCCACCCACCAACCCACGTGCGTGCCTGGCAGCACCATTCACACCTCCCACCTTGGCACCTGTGGCGCTGCCCGCCCCGCCCACGCCCGCTGCCCCTGTCACAGGCCAACACATCAAGTGTGCGGCAATGATTCATTTGCAGCTAGATGCAGGCAGATGGTATGTCTTATGGCGGGACGTGCCCCCTGGACGGTGTTTCAGGGCGAAGGGGTTGGGTTGCCATAAAACCCCAGAACCCTGAGTCACTGACCCCCCAACCTTGCCAACATGATGAAATGGCAGGTGCAGCAGCCGCACCCAGCAGTGTACTGCCAACAGTGTACTGCCAACAATGTACTGCCAACAGTGTACTGCCACTGCTGTACTGTCATTAGAGTACTGCCAACAGCGTACTGCCATAGCGTACTCTGTACTGCCATGTTGTAATGTCATTAGTGTACTGCTCACAGTGTACTGCCAACCCCTCACCGCTGGTGCCCGCAGCAGCCGCGAGGAAGGAGTTGCGCACGGGGCCACTGCTGGCGATGGCAACGGCAGGCACATGACCCTGCACATGTGCACACTCACGGGCAATGGGTCAACAGCCATGCGTGTACCTTGCGACATCTGTGAAACGCCGTGTTTTTATTGTTATTTTTACCTTGTACATACATCTGCTAAATATGCACTGTTTAATGCACCCCATCTGGATCCTTTGGGCCGCCTTGGTGCACCGGATGCCACCAATGGGGCAGGACAAGCGGGGGGCATGCAACACCTTCGGCTTGCATTCATACTTCACAGCAATATCTCACAGTGATATGCAGTCCAGCCCCTGCGTTTATAACTGATGCAGTTTCAGCAAGCAAACCCAGGCAGCACGCACCAGTGCACGCATCACCACCTCCTCTCCAAGCTCATGACCCAAAAGCTCAGGCGGCCAGTCGGCAGCCATGCAGCGCGACACCACGGTCAGCGCCCACCTGGTCACGCGCAGGGCAGTCAGCCACTCAATCAGTCAGTCAGTCAGCTAGTCCGCCAGTCAGTCTGCCAGTCATTGAGCTCATCAGTCATGCAATCCGCACGCAGCCTGTCAATCAGCCACTCAGGTCAATCAGTGCAGCCAGGGAGCACAGGGGTTCGCCTCTGTTGTTTGCTTCCACTTGCTGATCGTGGCAGACGTTCACACAAAAACACACACAATGTGCTCGTCCCCACCTGATGGCAGCAGCGGGGTTAGATAGGGTTTACGGTTCAGGCTTTGCAGGTTGCAGGCTTGATGGGGTTCAGGCTTCATCAGGCGTCATCAGGCTTCATCAGGGTCCAGGCTGTACAGGTTTCAGGCATCAGCAGGGTCTGCGTACATGTCCTCACCTGATGGCATCACAGGGGCGTGTGAAGCCCACGAGCATGAGCCCCTCAGCCGCCTCCACCAAATATCCCGAGTGCTCCAGCAGCGCTGCATGCACCTGGGAGAAGACGGTAAGGGAAGGGGCAAGGGGGAAGGAAGGTAAAATTCCAAAAAGAAAAGAAAAAATCTAGAGAAGAGACGGTACGGGCTGGCGGCAGTACAGGCTTCAATCCGTACGTGTACTGCCCACACACTGGCAGTACACGCATGCGGCAGTACATGCGCGTACCACGGAGGCGTACTGCCTGAGCGCGGTTCGTGTCACGGCCGCGTCCCACGCCATGAGAGAGGCCACGCCCACGACGTTCATGAACCCGATGGTCGCGTGTGCATAGGGCGCGGCCAGGAAGCCGCGCACGACCGTGGCCAAGGACCTGTCGCGGGCACGGCAGGGACCCATGGTTGACTTGAGCAAGGCTTGGACTCATGGTTGACTTGAGCCTTGACACTGGACGACGCTGGACGTGAATCACGTCGGTGTTTTACGTCACTTGAGGCGCTGTGACTCCTGTGCTTCCCGTGCTGCAACTCCCCCAGCCTCTATCATGCATATACGTGATATCATATCATTATGATAACATGCACAATCCCATGCATGAGCTAGCATAACCCCATGCGGAGGTACGCATGCGGTGCTCAAGCCCCTCCCTCACCGGACAGGCCCCAGGCTTGCGTAGCGGTGCATGAGCGCATGGGAGGCCGCCATGTACAGGTTCATGGCCGCATGCCCGTCCTTCACCACATGCTCCCCCATGTGGCCCACCACCAGCCGCCCACGCAGCTCCTCCACACCCAGCTGCAGTACGTTGCAGTACAGTGCATTATGTTGCAGCACAGTGCAGTACAGGGCAGTACAGTACAGTACATAGCGGTACAGTGCAGTACATTGAAGTACAGTGCCTGAGATTGAAGTACAGTGCAGTACAGGGGCTCAGGGTTGAGGCCGTTGGGGTTTGGGGATTCAACATGAGGGTGTGGGTTCTCACCAAGCTAGTTAGGGTTACCCTGTGATGGGCACGGCACGGTTTAGGGTTTACTTTAGGGTTTAGGGCCTGTGAGGGTTAGGGATGCAGGGTTTGGTATCTGCCAGGGCTGGGGTTTACCTGTGAAAAGGTGTCCTCACTCATCAGGACCATCGCGCCCTGTGCCGCGTCCTGTACCGCCTTGGCAACCGCCATGGGTGTACCGCTGTACTGTGTACGGCCGCTTGCACGGTTGAGGGCCACATCACCCGCGTCAGTCACGCCGCTGTGCATGCCCATGCGCACCCTGCATGCAGCGCATCATGTATGCATCATTATGATAACAGCAAAGCACCGTTATCCAACTGCACTGCAGCACATGGGTTCGTTAACATCGGAACCCACAAGAAATACCCGGAAAATGCTATGTCAACTTGTCACCCCATACCCCAGACTCTTTGCCTTGACTGCCCACACCCTAGACCCAGACCCTCAGCCCAGAGCTGTTAGGATGCAGCAGCGAAGTGATGATGCAGGCTGCACGCATTGGCGGTATGGATGCACACCTCTGATGCACCCCCATGACACTGGACTCTGGCTCATCACTGCACACCAGGCTGTCAGGCACCTGGCCATACAAAAACGCACACACCTCAGGCCGCAGTGCAGCAGTACACCATCCGCAGTACATCCATGTGAGACCGCGGTACAGCAGTACACCCACCTCAGTCCGCGGTACAGCAGTACAGCGCCTGTGACAGGCCCAGGAGCAGGTGTGACCGTGTACGTCATTTCCTCGTGTACCGTCCACCCGTACCGCCTTGGGGCTGTGAAGGAGTCGGGTGAGACCCGGTCCTGCATAAGTGTGAGGTGGGGTGTGAGACGAGTGGAGAAGTGTGAGATGAGCTGTGGGGATGGAACTTGAGTGGAAAAGTGTGAGGGGGAGAGTAATGGCCCTAACCAGACATGCGGATCGGAATGCTACAAAAACAAACAAGTGCTGCAAGGAGCGACAGGGATGGGCAGTTTGGGCACTCACCTCAGTAAATAAGGTACCACTGGCGTCTGAGGGTGGAGGTTGGGGAAAGCTGGGCTTCAGACTGCCGTGCCCTAGTGCTCCACCATGTGCAGACCCCGCTCCCACTAGCTGCGTATCAAAGTTCACAGTACCTGGCGCCCCCAGCTGTGACACCTGTGAGCGCTGCTGTGACGCCTGTGAGTGCTGCTGTGACAGCTGTGAGTGCTGCTGTGACACCTGTGACGGCAGTTGCGCCACGTCAGCAAGCGCCGCGGCCGCAGAGTTGACGCTCGAGGGGTCGGCAGGAGCATGTGCCAGGCTGGCAGCAGTACACCCTGCATCACCGGCAGTACCATGATCTGCAATACCAGCAGTACAGGCGGTACCATGATCAGCAGTACCGTCCCCACTCTTGATCATCGTGAGCGCGGTGGTTGCTGCTGCTACCAGCCGCGGCAGCGGCGCCTGATCAGGCTCCCCACCCGTAGTGGTTGTGGGGCCTAATCTGGACTCGCGGTTGTTGCCTGCAGTACCATCAGTGCTGGTTTGCACAGCGTTCTGCTGGGTCACAGCCCAGCCCCCGGTAGAATCCCAACCTTGATCACCCCCAGGCCGTGTGCCCACTGCAACATGGTACACTGTACTGCCAGTTGTACTGCTGGTCACACCACCAGTTGTATTGCCAGCTGTATGGCCAGTTGTACTGCTGGTCACACCGGCAGCTGTACTGCTGGCAATTCCACCAGCTGTCCTGCCCTTGCCACACACGCCGCCCCTCCCCTCCTCCCCCTCCCAGCCCACAACCTCTGCCAGCACTCCCCTATCCTCCTCCCCCTCCTCCTCCTCCTCTTCCTCCTCCTCACCACCATCATTCAAGTACTGGGCCATGGCTGCAGCACCACTGGTGGCCCAGACAGGCGCGCCATCGACACCTTTCCCTTGCAGCACTGGTGAAAGCACTGGTGAAGTGTGCCCTGTTGAAGTGTGACCGTGCCCTGCGGAAGTGTGACCGCTGCCCCTGGAGGAGCTGTGACGGAAGGTGGACGGGCCGCCCGAGCGCAACGCGGCAGACCCCAACCGCCGCAGCATCGTCCCCACACGCGCCAGCGCACCCGTACTGCCTGTACCGCCGCCACCTGTACCACCTGCTGCAGGGGATGTACTGCTTGTACCGCCAGCGTTTGGAGGTGTACCGCCTGGCTCGGCGGTTTCTGGCAGGCCTGCCAGACGGCCTGACCCCCCCGGTGCTGCTGCCCCGGTAGGGGCAGGGAAGTAGATGGCTGTGTGTGCTGGTGCCTGATCCTGTGAGCGTGAATTTGAGTGTGAATTTGGGCGTGAACTACGTAAAGTGAGGGAGGAGGAGTGAGCAACCCCCTGATTTGGGGACGCCTGCTGCTGCGCGTACACCAACAAACTACCAACCGCCCGCATGCTGGGGGAGGAGGTTGTCGTGGTTGGCGACGGTTGGCTGGCATCGGTTGCGTCGGTTGTAACCATGTGGGCGTCTTCTGGGTGCAGGGCTGAAGCAGCCGCCCTGACTGTTTGTGTGGCGATGGGAGCAGGCGGTGTGATGTGCGCTACGACCGCAGTTGCAATTGCAGTGGCGCTTGCAGGTGTTGCACTTGCGCTTTTGATTGCGTTTGCATTTGCGGGTGCTGTCGCGCTGCCTGCTGCCCTTGCGGGTGTTGCTGCGGGCGCGTTGCTTCGGTTCACATTCGCTTCCACTGGGTGTGTGTCTGTGTGAGCCGATGAGCTTGTGCCTTGCCCTATCATGTCTGCTGCTGCCTGTTGCTCTGGTGCAATCATCAGCAGTGCCCATGTTGCAGCCACTGGCACATCCGAGGGCTGCTGTGCTGTGCTGGTGCTCATGCTTGGGGCACTTCCCCCTACTGCTGCTGCTGTGCCGGGCAGCAGTAACGCGGGTGGCAATGCCGCGGGTGCCAATACCGCGGGTGTTGGTGCTGCCGGTGGCCACACCGCGGGTGGCGGTGCAGCGGGTGACAGTACTGCTGCAGGCTGTACAGCAGCTGGTTGTACCGCGGGTGCTGGTGAGAGGCCTCCTGGCCCTCCTGCGGCCTCTACAGGCGCCCCATGCGTGAAAAAGTGCATGATCTGTCGCGCGTCCCGCGGCTGCCTGTCTGCCCTGTTGTACGACCCGCGGTTTCCGTCTGCAGATCCCGTACCGCCTGAGCCGCGGTCCGCGGGAGTCAGACCAGTCTCACTTGCACGTCTGGAGGCAGCGCTGCCGCGGCCATGGGCGGCGGCCACGCCTGATTTGGCACCGCCCGTCCTGCCTCCGAAACCGCTGAGGGGCGTGTTGGTTCCGGAGCCCAAGGGCCCTGAGTCAAGGTGTGAGGCTGGGGCGGCGCCAGCAGCCCCCAGGCTGGCCAGAGCCAGACCAGGACCTAAGGGGCTAGGGGCATCTATAGACGGCCGGTGCCCCTGCCTGCCCCCCCCACCAGACACCAAGCTGATGCCCTTGAGCAGCGCCCGGGACGTCCACTTGCCCCCGCCTCCAACACCTGCAGCGCCTCCGGAACCGGCGCCCTCCTCCCCGGCTCCGAGACCAAGGACTCCGCCACCACCGAAACCGCTGCCGAAACCGCTGCCGAAACCGCTGCCGAAACCGCTGCCGAAACCGCTGCTGAAACCGCTGCCGGGGCCCTGCGGCAGTACAACTGACCCACCACCAGGTACTGCACCAGTTGTACCGCCCAGTACAGTAGTAACAGCACCGGCTGTACCGCCCCCTCCCTGTCTGACTGTACCGCCAGGCGTACCGCTGCCAGACATCCTGCCCCCGCCCCCTCCCGCCCCGCCCGTGCCAAGGGTCAGCGTCAGCCGCAGGTGTTGAGCCAGGGATGCGGTTTTGGAAGTGGTGTGACCTGCACTGCCGCGCCACGCGCGCGTGTCCTTCACCTGTGGGTATCCATGTGTTGGGTTCAGGGTTTAGGGTCTAGGGTCCGGCGGGGTACGGATCAGGGTTTAGGGTCTAGGGCCCGGCGGGGGATGGATCAGGGTTTAGGGTCATCACGGGTTGGCGTGCCAGTTTCCATGTACTCATGGACCATTAACAGTGCAACAGCATTCCTATGCACCTGCCAACATCATCGCATAGGCCGATGCCGAAGCGCACGCTCCCCTCCCCCCCCTCTCACACACACACACGTTCTCTCACTCCCCTAAACCGCAAACCCTAAACCCTAAACTCTAAACCCTAAGCCCTAAACCCTAAAACACACACTCACCCCGGTCCAGCCAGCCCCCCAGTTGTGGTGGGGCACGGCCCATGTCTCGCGGCAAATGTCCACAGCCGCCAGCAGCTCAGGCGGCCAGGGGGCAGCCAGCAGGGCCTCCTGGAGAGTGTATAGGTATAGGTGTGTATGTAGGTACATATCATATAGGTATATATCATATAGGTACATATCATATACCATGACGTAAGGAGCATGCACTTCAAGATACGGCAGGCCGGCAGGAAGAAGCATGGCTTTGGCCAGGGGCGGTCAGCAGGGCCTCCTGGAGAGTGTGAAACACACACCGAGTGTGAGTGAGAGTGTGAGACACACACCGAGTGTGAGTGTGAGTGTGAGTGTGACACACACACACCGAGCTGCAACATGTTGGATAGGGCAGGTCAGCCGGGTGGAGTGTGATGAGTGTGTGTATGTGTGTGTGAGTGATGTGTGTGTGGTGTGGGAGAGTGATGGGTGTGGTGCAGGTGTGATGTGTGACAGACATGGGTGTGAAGTGGGTGTGGTGACAGTGAGGGGCGGGTGTGAGTGTATGGGTGTGAGGAGGGTTTAAGTTGTATGCGCAAAGCTGCAGCACCAAGGCACCCAAGATGGAGCGCCACACATGCAACAAGGCGAACCGGTGCCAAACGCAGTGCAGGGATGCGAAGCAAGCGCATAGAAGTGCAGAGCAAGTGAAGGTGCGGAGAGTAACAGCACAGCAACACTAACAAGTAAAAGCGCAGCGGTCCAAAGCGCAGCGGGCAAAAAGTGCGAAAAGTAAAAGCGCGCCGCCACACCTGCACCTCCACCGCAAACAGCACCGCGGCGCGTGCTGAGTGGAAGGCCAGGATGAAGGAGTCCCCCTCAGTGGCTGCTTCATACCTGCGCATGTGCATAAAGGCAGGTGTGAGAAAGGTATGGCCTGCACGGTGGGTATGAACTGCACAGAGGTATGAAGCGCGCGGAAGATGCAGGACCGCATGTACTCACCCAAAAAACCCTTTACCCCAAACCCTTGAACCCTAAACCCTCACACCCTAGACCCTCAGGCCTTACAAGAAAGCCCAAAGCACCTTCAGTGTATGGGGTTCAAGTGCGGCAGAAACATGAACCTGCAGGGGTTGCTGCTGCCTGCGCAGCCTGCCCAAGGAGCTTCTCATCACAGGCCGGCGCTGCCAGGCCGGACAGCAGCTGACAGCCGTGACACTGCCCGTGGATCCTCGTTAACAGCCAAGGACGTTATAGGGTTCAAGGCTATAGCCTTATAAGGCTCATGAGTTGCGTCCTGTTATGGGGGTTTTTATGCCACAAGCACTCCGGCACTCCGGCACTCCGGCATGCAGAAACATCTGTGAAACGCCGTGTTTTTATTCTTACTAATATTATTACAGCCACTCACCCCGCGTGCCTCGCCAGGGATGCACGCACCACCTCGTGGTGCCTGCGCAGAGCTGCGTCCATCACCTCGGCATCTAGCGCCTCCCTGGGGTTGTTTAAAAAGAAAGGGTTTTAGGGTTCGGGGTTCAGGGTTCAGGGATTTGGAAACAGTTGTGGCACAAGCCCATGACGCGAAGCTATGACACAAAACTACGATGCAAAACTTTGAGGTGCATCATGGGTCCGCGACGCAAAACCGTGAGGTGCATCACAAAAGCGTGACACACTGAGTGAGTTGACCGTGACACATGAGTGAGTTGACGGTGACACATGAGTGAGATGAGTGCCTCACACACCATAGGACTGTGGAGTCCTGAATGTCTGTGACCATGAGGGTAGTGGCAGGACCCACGCCAGGCGGCAGCACCTGCACCATGATGATTATAACAGCACGGCGTTCCACAGATGCCGGCGCCTGGTCTGCACCATGGCAGCGTGTATACTGGAAGCAAAAGTGTTGCACATGGCAGCACTTGTGACAAGCAGCCGAGCCTTGGCAAGCTTGCAGCAGCACAGGTTGGCGAAACAAACAGCACAAACAAAGAAGCAGCACAAACAGTCACCATAGAGAACCATATCAAGAGCATTTCAAGACAAACCAAGCCAAGCAAAGCAAAGAACCGCTAGGGGGGCTGTAATGTTGACTCACCACCTTGCTAAACAGCAGCACCTTACTTGTGCCTACAGGACGAGACGTGGCAACCCCTGGCACGTTGAAACCTGAACCCTGACCCCACACTACAAAGCCCTTACCCCTGAACCCTTAGGGAGGCGGTGTTTGAGGCACACGTGTGGCAAGCACGTACCTTTCCAAACAGTGACCTGTGTGATGCGCGCTGGGTGTGCGTGACCAGGAACCCCAGGCCCGCCACCAGCCCCACCACCGCGAGTGACACCGGCACTACAATGGCCGCGATGACCCCTGAGCCAAGGCTCTCTGCGTTAACCATGCAGCATGCAGCGTCAACCATGCAGCATGCAGCGTCAACCATGCAGCATGCAGCGTTATTCATGCAGCATGCAGCGTTACCCATGCGGTAAACATGCAGCATGCCGCGGTAAACATGCAGTATGCAGCGCCAACCATGCATCATGCAGCGTCAACCATACAGCATGCAGCGTTACCCATGCAGCAGTACACAGTACGTTCTGCAACGCACTTTACAGTGCAGTCCGCAGCAGTCCATGAAGATCACAGCAGCACAGGTGTGGGCAACATAGCAGTACTACACTTTTCAGCCATCCAAGGTGCTGCAGTCCCTGGTCCTCCTCTCCCAAGGGGCCCCCCACACATGTCACTCACTGCGGATGTGTACTGCAGGCGGCGGCGGGGACGCAGGCGGTACAAACTGTAGTGCCGCCCAGTACCCGGGGCGTATTGCCGCCACACCCCCATCCTGTTGAATGAGGTCCTGGAAGGCCGCAGCCGTGCTGTTCATGATGCTCTGGGCAAAGCAGTACGGGAGCCAGCACAGGAGCAGTACAAAGTAGTACATACAGGAGCCAGCACAGGAGCAGTACAAAGGCAGTATGGAGGTGGCACGAGGGCCGACGTAAAGGAGCAGCACGAAGAGGAGGGCAGCAACAAGGCAGCAGTACGAAAACAGTACACGGTGTTCGCGCAACGATCATGGACCACCTGGACTCATGTTGATCAGCACGATCTAGTGCATGCGGCAGCCAGCGCCCACTCATGCATGTATGATGATGATGAGATGAGGTGAGGCAAGATGAAATGAGATGAGTGAGGCACGATGAGATGCAATGAGATGAGGTGAGATGAGATGAGATGAGATGAGATGAGGCGAGATCAGATGAGATGAGATGAGACGTGATAAGATAAGACAAGAGAAGGCACCCACCTGTAAGGACACTGCTCCTGCACTGTTGGCCACTGTTTGGCAGGCGGCTGCCAAGATGTCCCGGTACTTGGGCGCTGACCGGATGCGCACGTCCAGCACCTGGTTGGGGTGCCTGGCGCAGCAAAGCATGATACCACAACCTCGTTTCACGTTCTATGTAGAAGGCGGGTAAAGCAGCAAAGCATGATACCCTCGCATGATACCACAACACCATTTTACGTTCTGTAGGGAAAGCGGGTACCACATACAGCTTTCAACTGCATGGGAGACATGGAAGGACAGCACGGCATCACAACAGGCTTCCACCTGCTTTTGGAAGCCTGGTAGAGGCTACGAGGATGGAGAGGCAACAAGGGCTGGGGCAGTGCAAGGCATGGGACTCACGCAAAGACGGTGTGTGTTGCAGCCATGAACTGGAGTGTGTCATTCAGGTTGTAGAAGCCCTGCGGACGCCACAGGTGGTTGACCAGTCGGTTAAACGGTTGGTAAGACGGTTGGTTGGTTGACCTCCATTGTCGACTTGTAATCTGAAAGTACACTCCCCAGCACTATGACCTACAGCAGCAAAACCCCGGCAGGGCAACCCGCATCAACACACAGCCCCAGCGTTACAATCTGCAGCAATACACAGCCCCAGCAATACAACTCGCAGCAATACACAACCCCAGCGTTACAACCCGCAGCAATACAAAGCCCGGGCAGTAAAAAACCCAGCATCACAAACCCCCGGCAATACAAACCTCAGCATCACAAACCCCCAGCTCGGCTGTACAACCCAGAACCCACCCCAGCAGTACAACCCACCCCAGCAGTACAGCCACGCACCCACCCACCGGCTTGCCCTGCGTCCAGTTGGCAATGGTGTTGGGGGCAATGAGGGACTCACGCGTGGGTCCAGCCGGGGAGGCCGGGCTCCACACAATGAACTGCTGCGCCATCGCCTCGCTGCCTGCACGCACAACATGTGTGGGGGCCCAAATATGAGGGCCTGTATTTGAGGGCCATGTACATGATGAGCGCCGTGTATGTATGTGCCATAAACAAACAGCATCGTACTAACAGCAGCGCATCGCAGCGCTCAGCTGCCTGCGCACGTGCGTGACGGCGGAAGGGAAGTGTCACACAGGCCAGACATGCAGTAAATAACAGCACATGCATGGGATTCCTGTCGAGCCGCTGTCATGTCGTGAGCAATGCTCAGTGGCGCGAAGCTGGTGATGATTGTTCAGAGGCGCACCAAACAAGGCGAGGAACTGGTACGCAGCTGCCTGGTAGGCGGGCTCAGTGGCTGGGTTGACCGCGCCCGCTATGCCGCCCGTCTGCAGCCAAATTGGCAATTATGAAGTGCCACCAGCCTCTAAAGGCAGCCCTGATGGCAAGCCGCTGTTTTGTTTTCAGCCATGACAGCAAGGGCATTGATCGCCCAGTCACGGTGCATGATAACATCAGAACGGCGCATCACAGCTTTCAGTCGCGGCTGCAGACAGATCATCAATCAAAAAGGGCCATATGCTGTGGATGTGGCTGTGGCTGCGCCTGTGGCTGTGAATGTGCATAATGCGCGTGCGACCGCGCGTGCATACATGCGCGTGTGCATGCGCGCACCGGCGTAAAGGGCGCCCGGTTGATGTACTTTGGCTGGCCATCACGCGCTATGACATCCTTGCACAGATCAGGAGTGCACGGCACCAGCTGCCTGGACGTTCGGTTGTACACCTCCACAGCGCCTGGCTGCGTGCGGTTCAGGCGGTTGAGGTGGTTGGGGTGGTTGGCGCAGTATAAACGGTTGGGGTGGTTGGTGTAGTGTTTGGGGCAGTTGAGGTGGTTGTATGGGTGGGGGGTGAGCTGTGGTCGGTTGTTTTTGGTTGGTTGGTTCGGTTGGTTGGATGTGCCTGGGCAACCAGACAGGTCTCATGATCACAGGCTTGGTGGTGGGTTGAAGCCTTTAATGTTGTTAAGTGGTTAAGGTGGTTGGGCAGCTGCATGGTGCGGCGATTGCAAGTACCCTGAAAACCTCAACCTACCCAGTGCACTAAACCCTCAAACCTAACAGCCTAGGCAGCGCTCTGCGCCCACACACACCATCAGCGAGATGCCCAGCCTCCCCTTGACGTACAACGCAGCTGCCCCTGACGCACTGTTCTTGAACACATCCGTGGTGCGCACAGACATCAGGCACCTGCACATGTGAGTGAGCGTGTGCACGTGTACTGCCTGTACTGCTTGTGTACCGCCATGTGATGCTTGTGTGTTCTCCATGTACTGCTTGTGTGCCGCCTGTGCTGACCACATGCATGACCACATGTGGCGCTTGTGTACTGCCTGTATCGCTTACCCATGCTTGTGTACCGCTTTATACTGCTGCATATTACATGAACTGCTGTATACCGCATGTATCACGTGGATGCCCAGCGCATGGCAGCGGCGGCAACACACACAACTGGTGAAAACTGGTACTGGTTCAGCTGCTACACATGGTGAAAACTGGTGCTGGTTCAGCGGCTAGACATGGGCACAAGGCTGCATGCAAGCAGATTGAAAACAACCTGGAAATACCTGCCCTGAATCCCTTGAGCCCTGAACACTGTTACGTATGAAACCCTAGCACCAACACACTGCAAACCCCAACCACACCTGCCGCGCAGGAACGGGACCTGATCCAAGGTTGTCCACTTGTCCCGCCCGTACTGCGTCAGGTTCTGCGGTACAAGTTGCAAGCACAGGCAGTCTGGGGGAAACATCCCCCTGACTGGGGAAACTTCCCTGTGGAAACATCCCTGTGGAAACATCCCTACACTGTAAGCCCGGAGCCGCCCCCAAAACCCTGGCGTGGCACACCAGCAGGGGTGCGCATTCCCAAGGCAGCAGCAGCCAGTGGTAAAACAGGGGGAAACGAGTGGACACGAGGGAAAACGAGTGTAACTACACACCTGGTAGATGGCCCACACGCGCGCCATGGCCGGGTTATTGATTAGGGGCTCCATCGTCAGTGGATCAAACAGGACACCCTGTTTGAACCCTGCAGCACAGGTGCAAGAAGCACAGAACAGATGGGGTGCACCGCAGTACTGATTCAATACACTGCAGTACAGATTAGTTGCACTGCTTCACACCGTCAAACAATGCGGTATAGCACAGCAGATACAAGAGTGCAGTGCGGTACAGAATCATGTAGTGCAGTACAGAGGCAATACAGGGCAACACACGAACACAGTGCTGGCGGAACAGAGCCACACTGCACAATGACTGCAGCTATCAGATGTGCAACGCATGCGGTCTGGGCAGTTGGACGGGTGGCTGGTGGTTGGGGGGTTGGCTGTGTGCTGGGTACACATGATGAGCTTCCTGCCAGTTTGTACATCTGCCCAGCATGGAGCCTGCTGCAAACATGCTTTGGATTAAGGATTGATGGGTAAGGGTTGAGATGAGGATGTAGGCCAGTAGGATTTATAAGCAGAAGGTTTAGGGTTTGCAACAGTGCATCCCACCTTGGTACTGCAGGTAGGATGCCATCATGATGTACAGCTGCAGGCAGTACAGCCAGGCGGTCAACGGGCACATGAGCACAGGGCACACAGTGCTAGGTTTTGGATCAGCAGCATCGGTTGAAGCAGTGGCTCCGGTGGAAGCAGTGGCTTGTGTTTGCAGCATGTGGCAGCAACACGCTACCAAGTGTCTTGCAGCAGGCCTCCATGAGCCAAGGCCTGTGCATGTGATGCAGCACATGAATAGACAAAGAGACAAATACACGAGCACACACGACCCCTAACTAAACTGAGCCTGACTGGACTGGAAGACACCTTGAACCCTGCCCAAACCCTCAACCCGGAAGCCCAAGTTCTAAGTAGACACACCCCACCTGGAACGCAGGGTCAGTGTCCACATCTATACAGAAGGAGGCGTCAGGCACCCCATCACGGTTCAGGTCGAATGAGTTGTTCCAGCGCGCAGCAGCCTCCATCAGCTCCTCCCACGTGGCTGGGTTGGGGGCAGGGAGATGTGTATGTGTTTTGAGAGAGTGTGTGAGAGAGAGAAATTGTCCAGCAAGTGAGTTGGGGGCAGGGATGTGCATGCGTTTTGAGAGAGTGTAAAGAGTGTGTATGTGCCAGCAAGAGGGGGGATGGGGGAAAGGAGGCAGGGAATGATCATGTGTATGTGTGCAGGAGAAGGCGCAAGAGCATGTGAGAGAGAGTGAGCAAGAGTGAGCGAGAGGGACAGAGGGTGGGAAGAGAGAGTGTGTGATATGAAGAGTTGGGAGAGGAATGTGTGTGAGAGCGGCATGCAAATGACGAGGAAGGGAGCAGGTGGGACAGAGAGGCCGGGAGGGAGCGGGGAGGGCGGGGATGCAAGCGGCGGGTACGGAGGGATGAAGAGCATGGGGGATGGGGAGTTAAAAAACAGGATGAACATGGGACAGAGGCGCTGCATGAGTGCATGAGAGGTAGAGGTGCTGTGCAAGAACATGCGGACCAAAGCCCCTCTGCCCCGGCATCTATGAGCAATGAACATTACATATGCATGGACAGGGCACATGCAGTACGGTACATGTGCAGGCAGTACACATGCAGTACAGCACATGTGTAGGGCGGTGCGCATGTGCACACCTGGCACTGTGATGTTGTACGTGTCAAAGATGTCCTTCCTGCGGTGTGGATTGTTTTGTCACAGTGCGAGTTGGTTTTGCTGTTTCAGCATTTCATTGGTTCAATGTTTCACTAGTTTCATGTTTCACCGGCATGTTTCACTGGTTCACCGCTTGTGGCCACTGTTGCACCAGCTGAGGCACCAGGCTCAGGATTTGCAAGCGTGCAAGTGCTGCAAGGGTGCAAGCTCAGGTGGACCACATGCGCGTTTGCACTGCTGCACATCTGGGGAGCACAGGCAGTGCAGGCGGTACAAGCAATGCAGGCACAAGCAATGCAGGCAGTACATCGGGGAGCATAGGCAATGCAGGCGGTACATGCGGTACAAAAACTACAGGCAGTACAGGCGGTACACCCACCTGTACAACAGGTATGAGGTCACACCAGCCAGTGGGAGGGTGACGATGCGGCCGTCATAGATGGAGAGCATCTCACGGTAAAAGGGAGTGATGCCTGTGGCGCCCATTGCCACAACAGCAACAACCATAAGTTACATAACATGGCATGATGCAACACCACAGCGGTGTATCACAGCTTGTGCTGCTTGCCAGATGGGACCCAGTGGAGTCACTCTCGCTGCCATTTACACACAGTAGAAAGCACAGCAGCAGCAAGGGAAACGCGTGAAACAAGGCATGGAGGACACATGCAATCATGCATGTGTTCTTCAGGTCTATCAGATGCCTCTGGGCGCGCAGTTTGAGCAGCAGATGTCTCGTGGACCACAGCACAGCAGGCCGAGAAGTAGCAGCATGTGCAGCTGAGCACCGTGATGCACCACTGTTTACGTTCAGACCATGCTTATGTTAGGCCATGGCATCAGAGTGGGGAACAATCTGATCCAGCCACGCGCACCTGACCACTCCTTGATTGTATTCGCGTCCTCGTTGATGAATGGCCTCAGGTCGGCCAGTGCCCCCACCTGTGGCACACACAGAGGTGCAGCCCCACCACACACATTAATGCAATTAGCCCAAAAGGTATTATATACCTGCACCCACAGCACCCGTAATAAGTTACCAATAACGAATGCCTGTGCCTCCCTGTCTGAAAGGTGTGAGATGGGGCATGTGTGGGGCGCGCAGGGATGGCGGTGACTTGCCTTGCATCCCCTTGTGCGGGCAGCAATACAGGCAGTACAAGCAGTACAAGCAGAACATACATGTAGTACAGGCAGTACAAGCAGTACGACAACAGGTTGTGTGTACTTACCTCAGCCATGTCCACCAGCCCATTGGAGGAGTCAATCATGTAGCCATCGTACCTGCAGTACAATGGTGCCGCAGTACAGACAGTACAATGGTGCCGCAGTACAGGCAGTACAACACCAGCGGTACCGTCACACAAAGAGGATAAAGACATGTTGGACTTGTAGCAGAGGGAGAGCTGTACAGCAGCAGCACCATACTAGTCTGAAATGTTGTGGAATGAAAAGGACAGGCCAGGTCACACACTGACAACAACGCCCTGTTGACTGCTGCTGGTCAACCACCATTTAAATGGGGTTGACTGCATGGCCATGACTCACAGGTACGTGATGTTCTTCCTGAAGTTCGTCACCACATTGTCCACAACTGCATGTGCCCGTGCGAGAAAAGGGCATCAAATGACAATGCCGTTATCCAGTGGATGCATGGTCACACACTTCATGGACCCCATCAAACCAGTAACCCCCATGCGTCATGATCAACGTACGGCAGGATCTGGCATCAGCGCGACTCTTCTCACTCACGGTCCTGGTACGACAGGAACTGGAAGTCCAATTGCACGCCTGTCTGACTCGTGAACCTGGCAGCAATGACCTGCGCCAGTGCAAGCAACACACCACACGACCTGATGCGCACGAATATGGTACAGGAGCGGTACAACGGTGTGCATGCACATGGTGCAGGAGCAGTACGACGGTGGGGATGCACATGGTACAGGAGCAGTACAACAGTGACCACAGCCATGGGTCCCATGTGCCACACCACCATGCTTACGATAATCGCGCACCCCTGGGGGCCTGCATCGCCTGGCCATGCGTGCACCGCTGCACATGCACACAAGCATGCATGGCCGCCAGCACCATGCAGAAGGAGGCTTGTCCCCAGGCCCTGCTGTCACACACAATCACACATTTACCCTTCAACCCACGCCTTCAACCCTTAAACCCTGAAACCCTTATACCTCAAGCCCTAATTAACGTTAAGCCCTAATCACATGTTAAACCCCCACCCTAACCTTAATCAGCCCTCTACACACCTGGCAACCCAAGCCACACTCGTTAGGCGCCAGGATGCGCAGCGGCTGCATGCAGCATCAGCCACCAGCCATGTAACCATGCGCACGTCAGTGACCTCGTCAGCAAAGTACAGAGACCGTGGCAGACTGGCGTGACAAGCAGGTGTCAACACCGCGGCCACACATGTGCGCCACAGGGTGGTCAGGCACACATGTATCTGGCCTTGAGCCACTTGTCTACACATGATGGCAGTTCTAAACTGTTAGATGGCTCTCCAGTCTGCCCTGTCAGGCGCCAGCCAGCACCTGAGAGCTGTAGTGCGATGCTGTTATGTCAGTCAGTCAGTCAGTCAGTCAGGCGCGCACGCACCCTCAGCCTGACCACCGCGCTGCCGTTACCCGCACACTCCGCCAGCAACTCGGTGAACACGTCCGCGATGTCTGCCACAGTCAGACTGGAGGCATTCTGCCGGATCCTGCGACCAGCAGGGTCCAGTGGGGACGGCGTCTTTACTTCAAACTGAAGTAAACAACTGGGTTACCATTGTGCAGTGTTAGGGCTGTAGTGCCAGGGATGGTGTGTGGAATGCCGTGGCTTTGTCAGCAGGCAGGGTGATATGTCTGATCTGCTGAGTTGAGGGCATGCTGAAACACAGCATGGGTGTGCAGTATGATGTGGTACTTGTGTGGGACGTATGCAGCATACATAGATGACCAGTTGACCAAGGCTTGAGGGGCGGTTACGGTGTCTTGACAGCATTTGGGCACAATGCGCACAGCTCACGCAGCACGGCAGGCCTACAGACCGCACAGTGCACTACACATCTGGCACACATTCCCTGCACAACGCCATGTTGCGCGGCACGCCTGCATCACAACGAGGTTCCATGTGGGGTCTGTAGCGTGCAGGTGTGAAAACCATGCAACCTGCATACGCGCCTAGACGCAATCACGATTTTGGTGCGCGCAAGAATGATGATGCGACTGCACATTGCCACCTAGCACCAAAAGCACGTAACGAAAGGGTTACTAGCCTGATGCATGTGTGCACTAAAACAAACCAATTCCTTAAACGATCCCCTTTGTAGATAAATTAACAGCGCATGATGCAGGGGCATGCCGGGACAGAACTGTCTTCTGTTCTTGTTGAGCTGATGCGCATCGCGTGTTTACCCGCGCGGGAACAACATCATCAATCGCATACTCACAAGCTCTGAAACTCCTGCGCCTTTTGCGCCTGTGCACTGAGGCACAGAGCGGAGACGAATGACGAGGCGGACGCATTGCTGCTAGCTTCACCCAGCTGAATGGCGAGCAGCAGCGTTAGCGCCAGCGCCAACTGCTGGCACGCAACAAAACTGCTCCTGGGCCAGCCCATGAGCAGACCCTGATCACAGTGCCTTATGCTGGATCATCACCAAAAGCTGCATTCCTTTAAAACTAGCGTGTTTGCCGTGTTGTTCAGTGCGTAGTCCAACAACAGACCGGGAAGATTTGACATCTAAACTCAGCACAAACATTCAATACATCGTATATGTGGCTTGCCTCTGTGCAAGCTGATGCTGCAAATGCCGCCCATCTCATTGTGGCGTGTGCACTCAGTCCGCAAGCGTTGATACCTTCTGACAGCTCATTTAATCTTATGACCGTGACAATGCAAAGCTGTATTGCATTGCACCGGTATACCTCAGCAGCAGGTTGATGGTTGATGGGCTGGGTAGCGCGATGCAGAGGGGACGTATGAGATTCAAAAACACAACTGAAGCTACTAGAAATCGGCGTGCCTTTGCTTTCAGCGTGACAGACAAAGTCTGCATGCACAGCTTCTGCATCATGCAAGCACAGTGCCTGCAGCTGATGTCTGGGCCTGGGCTGCTTGCTTGACTGCACTGCTGCAACCATCAGCATGGCCTGCGTTCAGCCAGTTAATTCCACTGTGCGCCACGGTACAGCCATGGCACACTGTTTTTGCGCCTGGCTGGACAGATGTGTCGCGGCATGAACATGAACAGGCGACCAGCTGGCTCAAAAGTCATATCCGATGCACTGGGATGCATTAATACTCATGTGCACCTTGTGGCTCGATACGTGATGGGTTGTATTAACTGTGTAGTGGGGTGGTTGTGTGCTTGTGTCCACACGCTGTACTGAACAGAGCAACTGAGTACGGTATGTCCAGGTGCAGACCATGCCCCACAGGCATGCTGCTGTTGTGCTGTGTTGTTGTGCGCCGCTGGGTGCCTGCAGCTGGGGCTGAGAGCTGCTGGCTGTTTCTGTTCAACTGCAGTCCATGTTGTAGACACATGCCAAGGCAGCTGTGCGCACAACAGCAAATGTCAACCAGCTGAGTGTATGTGAGCATGTTACAAGCAGGGTGGCGCTTCTGCATACTTGCATTGTGCGAAAATCATTCGTTTCCCATGTTCATACATGGCAGCAGCAACTGTTTGCTCCGTCAGTTCGACAAAGTGAGCCCAAGCAAACTGCATCCAGTGTTGCAGCATAAAGTACGCCATGGGAATGACCATCCCTGCATAACCATGTTGTGCGTCTGTCATCATGTAATTTACCAGGGAAACCATTGCTGCTGCCAACACCATGCCACTAACCGCTGTGGCAGTGGAACCTTAACAAACTCAAACCAAACCTGCGCATGGCGGTGGTGCACAGCAACCATAGCCAATGGCGCACATCCAGTTGTCGTGTGCCTGGCCTCGCACAACCCTGTCCCCAGCCCCTGTGGCTAACTGGTGCACACATGCCATGTGCTTGCACATTGTGCATGGTGCATCATGGGATGCATGGGCAGGTTGACAACCCATACGCAGGACGCCCACGCTCGTCTCGGGCGCGAATGGGCTTATCCAGCACCCATGCAGCCCGCTGACATGATAGATCGCTGACTGATCGCTCGTTCGAGCCTGCCTGACTTGAAACGCTATGGGCTCATGGTTCCCCATCTTCGGGCACGCCGCGCATGTAGAGCACATTGTTGCAGCGAATGAGAACTTCGCCCAGCTCGCCCTGTGACTGCCCGTCGATATACTCCTCTGTACTGGCCAGCTGCAGGTTCATGTAAGAGTCCACAGATACCAGGTAGCCCTTGTATTCCATGCCCCACTTGAGCTTGACAATCACCTGCTTGCCAGTCAGGTCGTTCAGAAATGGCTTGGGATTCACAGGCACGTTGGCCGCCATGGTAGTTTCTTACAAAACAGGCACAGAACCAGCACACATGAAAAAGCAGGTGATCATAATCGACCGCCACACTTGTGATGCTTCGCTGAGGAGCCCTTCCTGTTGGTGTTCTCCAACATAAAGACCTCATATTCATCTATTTGATCCCTTAACGTGTCGGCAAATTCCTCCAGATCAATAGCCAACCGCGGTTGTTTAGTGAATTAAAGACTCATGGCCACATCACAAAAGGGCATCGGCATCCCAATCAAGCTTTTGCACGAGGCGGAAGGGCATGTTGTGACGGTGGAGCTGAAGTCTGGGGAGATGTATCGCGGGGAGCTATTCGACGCTGAGGACAACTGGAACTGCCAGCTAAAAGATGTGACTGCCACTGCACGAGATGGAAGGGTGTCCCAGTTGGACCACATCTTTGTCCGTGGCAGGTGAGGCCTGCAGGCATGCTGCTACATGCTGGGATGGGTGCTATGGCAATGAGCACCTTGCTGTGCTGTGCTCCCGCATTGTTGGCATGGCATGCTTTGATCATGCATGCAATGCGCATGCATGAAGGCATGCACATCAAGACTTCATGCACCTGTTTCAGCATTTGCAACAGCAGCTACAGGGACCGATGATTGCAAGCAGTGTCATATGCCGGTCCGACTCAACTGGTGCTTTCCTCTATTGTACTTGCACCTGCACAGCACACCATTCATGTGAGCAGCTCCTCCACAAGTCCACCTGCTATTGCTTTTACTGCGCGTATGGTGCCGCAGCCGCGTCCGCTTTGTTATTGTGCCGGATATGCTGAAGAATGCGCCTATGTTCAAGCGCATTGACCCCAAGTTCAAGGTGCGCTCATTGCGGTCATACACACACTCAGTGCGCGGACCTCAACAGGGCCTTGGCCATGCTGCTCGTGTGCTCGTTAGGGTTCTGGTCATGCGCACATGCATGTAAATGTCATGCTGCGGCTTACAGCATGTGCACCTGGGGTGCTAATCTTGTGCCCGTGCTCATGCTTGCACTGATGTCCCTGCAGGGCAAGGCACTACCAATGGGCGTGGGTGGCCGTGGCCGTGCTGCGGCAGTGCGTGCTGCTGCCAAGGCCAAGGCACGGTAGACCAGGAGCATTGGTGTCATGCAGCATTGGGCGCTGGGCTGGGTGGGTTCTGGGATGTGAGTTGGTGTGAGGGAGCATTAACGGTATGGGGTTCGTGTTCGGCGACAGGAGTGCAGGCACAGCACTTGAGGATGCCAAGGGTCGTGGCTTGTCAACGTGGTTATGGCACCAGACATGAAGGCAGAACATCCTGCCAGCAACAGGGCATTCATGCATAGCAGCATGTTGTGTGCGCCAAACGCCATGTGTATGTGTGTGTTATGTTTTGCAAGGACAGCATGCGGCAATGCCCTGAAACGTTCAGCTGCAGGCTGAGCGTGGCTAAATGCATGCTTTCAGATTGCAGCGGCACGCACATGGGGCTTGTGAGCGCCAGTGCGCCCCACACAGCCATGCACCACTGTGCTTGTTGCTGAGCTTTAGTGCATGTCGCGCTAGCGGCTGAGCCTGCAAGTTACGCTGTCAAGTGTGTACATATGTAGATACTCGGAAGGTGAAACAACAGTACTGCCACTCCATGGCACCGTCTCATTATCACACTGGCCTGGTTTAATCATCGGCCCCCCCCACATCCTGTGCATGTGCGAAATGGAATGAATAGAAAGCATGAACGTAGCCCTGTTGCTCCTGCTGTTGGCGTGGCCGCTGGCGCGGGCGCAGGTATACTACTCTGACTCCGCAACAGTATCGACCGGCCTGCAGCTTTATAATGCGCTCGCAAACAGCGATGCGAAGAACATCTTCCTTGTTAATGATATTAGCCTAGAGGGCTGGCCCAGCGCAGGAGTCGCACTATCGCGTGAGGTCGTCGTTCAGCGTCAATATTTCACAGTTGATGACCCCGATTTCACGATCAACGGCTGGAATCTGAGCCGTGGTGCAGTCCGATGCTGGGCTCAGGGATGCAGACTTACTATTCAAGGGCCGGGCTTGACTTTCACGAACAACACCTTCAGCAGTCCATATGAGTTTTCCCCCAACATCCCCTCGTTCTTGTATGTGGTGAGTTGGCTGCGCTTGTGCAAGTTGTCGTTTGCTGCAATGCTTGATGCTCACCCGTTGCATGGTCAAGCAGGCCCTAAATGGCACATTAGTTATCAAGGACGTCACGGTGGTGAACTCATTTGGCGTGGCTTCACCCCTGTGGGACGCTACAAGCCTGCTCTACGACCCCAGCCAAACCTGGTGCGTTTGCATTGTGGCCCTGTGGTGCACTACAGCATGCAGTGTGTCACATGGCTTCATGAGCATGGATCGCAGGTGGGTGGGCGACTTGGCGCTGGACTGCAGCGCGTCGAGCGCATCCTCCATTCGAGTCGCGCAGTGGATGAATACGCAGGTGACCGGGATGTACTGCAAGGGTGTCAGTGCATGGTGCCACGCAGACTTGCATGCGGGCTTGCATGGAGGCAAAAGGGTGTGCTGGTGGGAAAGAACAGCCCCGGACGTGCAGGGCTCACACAGAGGCACCCGCATGCCAGGACACCACTGGGGCCATGTCCACATGCCCATGCCAGTGCAGTGTGATACACCACATGCCGCCTGCACATCCCACGTGCCCACATGCACATACCCGCATGCACGTGCCCACATGCCCACATGCCGTGTTTGGCACACACCGCTGCCTTCACAGGCAGCACGGGAGAAGCTGCTGAACCCCAACAGGACTGCCTTCTCCACAGGCTACATCAATGCCACAAACGTATTGTGTGAGCTGGACAGGTCATACCTGTGTGACCCTGCTCAGTGGAACCTCGCGTCATGCACCAAAGTCATTCAGGTGTGCGTATGTCAATGGATGCAAGGAGGGAGGGAGGAAGAGAGGTGGCAAATAGTTTCAGCATGCCATTGGTCCGTCACATTTTGAGCACAGCTGCTCCTGGCAGTACGCATCAGTTGCTGCTGTATGCTCATGTGCCCGTCACCCCGCCCATTGAGTCCCTTTCCCACCACATACACACTCTCACACATGCACTCATCTCCACACCCACTGACTACCGCTGATCTTGTGCAGTAGCAGGCACCCATGTGCCATCCTGCGGCATATGACCACACACAATGAAACGCGCATGCACACACACACTCTCTTACACGTGCACGCATGCACACACCCACACTTCCACACCCAGGTGTGTGACACGTTCCGGGCCAACGACACACTGCCCCCTTCAGTATGTGCCCCAGCACAGCTCGCAGCTGACTGCAACCCTCCCTCACCGCCCCCCCGCGCCCCCGCTGTCCTGCGGCCAGACGACTCGCACAGCGGGCGGCCACGGTTGTGGTGGGTGGGCGTGCTGGTGGGGGTTGTGGGCGGTGTCGTGCTGCTCGCGGCGGCGGCGGCGGCAGTGCTGCTGCCGCAGCCCGCGGGGCGCAAGGGGGTGGTGGGGCAGCGGGCGGCGCAGCCACAGCACTCGCTACCAAAGGCACAGGCGGCATGCCGGGTGGTAGTAAGGCACCCAACGGGGGAGGCAAGGGGTGGTGGGGCGGCAAGGACAGGAGTGCGGGGGCGCAGCTGGAGGCGGAGACAACGCTGTCAAGCTCTGATGATGCGATGCCTTATTTGGCAGTTGCGGGCGCCAAATCAGGCGCTCAGGGCCACCGGGAGCAGTACATGGCCGCTGGGCAGTTGGTGGGGATGCTAGCAAGAACGGCGGGCGAGCTGCATGATGACACCCTCCGCATGGACGACTCCGTAACAGGCAACGTCAGTGGCGGCTCCTGGCTGTGCGTCTTGATTAGGCCTTCCCCTGCGCTTGGTCGCTGCTATGCCCTGTCGTTCCACCCCCTGGCAGCCTGCCGCTGGTGCTTCACGGGGCTTCAATGACAGCACAACTTGCATGTCTTTTGCCGTTGATCTGTATGATGAATACTGGTGTGCATCTTGCATGCCCTTGGCCTTGCCCTGTGCATGGTCGCAGCACTGCGCTGACATGTCTGGGTCTCAGTTGGTGCTCTGTGAAGTGGAGCAAAAGCTTCACGCTGTCATCGCACACCGCTAACGCCCCGTGCTGCTCATGCCTGTACACCTTGCATCCGACACCTCACACCTCACATGGATCACACATCACGTGGTTCACACATCACATGGATCACACATCACATGGTTCACACATCACAAACCTGACACCCACTTGCCTTGAACTGCTGAGCCCTGAGCCCTAACCATGAACCCTACCCCAACCCTGGGACACAACCCTACCCTAACCTTGGACCCTGAACCCACACCCCAAACACACACAGGCGGAGGAGATGTACCAGCTGAGCAGTACAACTGGGGCAGTACCGCGTACGCCACACACCCGCGGAAGCAGTACACATGTGCCCACAGCAGCGCCAGGTCAGGCAAACGCCATGGCTGTGCTTGCGATGGGAGTGGGACTGTGTTTTGGCTGAAGTTCATGAGCCAGCCGTGCGGGTTGGGTACCCTTATAGGACAGCCGTAGTGTATTACGTCCTGTGATCACGTGAATTCCAAGTGCAAAGGTTCTGGTTGCCAGGTTGTGGCCGGTTTCTTGTGCGCGGCTCTGTTCATCGCAAGCGCGTGTTGAGTGCCTGTCCTTCACAAGCGTGCCTTAGCGTCTGTTTTGGCCAGCACACACCAACATCCTATTAATTTTGAGTGAAGCCCTGCACTCATCCAGCATCCCCTGCGAACGCCCTAAACCCTAGAACCTAAACCCTCAGCCCTGACCCTAAGCCCTGCCGCTGTTCCCTGCAGGCAATGTGGTGATCGATGTGGCACCTGGCACCCCCGACACCCAGCAACTGTCCCGCAACCCCCTGGGGGTCACGCTGAAGAGCATGCTGGGGTCAGGCGCGTACGGTCAGGTGTGTGGGCGGGGGTTATCATAAGGGAGGTAGTGTGCGACAGTGTATGTGTGCATGATGTGTGCTCGTGCATGCGCGTGCGCGTGCGCTCTTAAGCATGCAGGCTTGCTGGGGCATGCCCAGAGTGGCCGATGTTGCGTTGCGCCACAGCTTCAAGCTGGCTCGAGTTTCGTGCTTGGCAGAATGCTGGGGCCGTCACTGTGTTGTTCGCCACGTGTCCATGCTGCTGCTGCTGCTGCTGCTGCTGCTGCTGCTGCTGCTGCTGCTGCTGCTGCTGCTGCTGCTGCTGCTGCTGCTGCTGCTGTTGTCGCTGTTGTTGTTGTCTTCAGTGCTGATGGTGTGTTTGTTATCCCTGAACCCTAAACCCTAAACCCTAACCCGTGGCCGCAGGTGTTCCATGGGCTGTGGCAGGAGCAGGAAGTGGCAGTGAAGGTGGTGCGCCACATCCTGACTGACCAGGAGGACCTGGATGCGCTGATGAACGTGAGTCTGACGCACTGCACGTTGGCTTGACTTCGGTTCGAAGTTTGACTTGACTTGACTTCGATTCAAAGTTTGACTGGACTCTGACTTGACCCTGACTTAACTCTGCCACCTGCCCCCCTCCCTTCCCCTGCAAATGAGCCCCCTGCCCCGCCCCGCCCCCAGTACCTCTTCT
>QAXD01000157.1:69750-80486 GCA_004335575.1 Haematococcus sp. NG2 | reverse complement strand
GGGGGGGAAGAGGGAGGGGTGGGCGGGTGCATCGTGTCATGAGCAGCATCCAGCAGCACGCTGCGTCTTGTTTTGTACCACATGTATCACTGCTGGAGACCATTTGGCTGTGCGCACCAGGCTGCATTGTACTGCTGCTGCACTGCAGTAGAGAGCAGTACACTGCATTGTCGGTACATGTATTACAGCAGTACATATGCCCCAGTGCCTTGTTGCACCAGACACTTTCTTTGGGACGGTCCTCAGTGTTGAGTGATGAGCATGACTGCACGCAAGGAAATAGGGTTTGGGCGTGACGCCTGAACCCTAAGGGGGCAACCAGCTCTGCCGGTCCTTGCAGTGCCACATAGTTTAGCCGGTGAAACATTTCTTGCACCACTGTGTGTGTCTTTTTCAAACATTGTTCTAGGCTGGGGCCCTGCTATTGCAGGTGCCACTGCTGTCGGTTCTGCTGCTGCCACTGCTGGACACCATCTGGTGCGGTTGCTCAGCCACTGCTGTTGCTGCTGCTGTTGATGAGATCATGGTTCATGGGAGAAGTGAGCACCTTTGTGTGGTTAGTCGTGTGCAACCATCGCACAAGGGGCTTGTTGCATGCTTTGAGGGGTGTGGTGCATGATGCTGTGCTGCTGCCTAACGCTGCATGCTGCCTGGTGCCGGATGAATGGAGAGAAAGATGGACTAATTGCAGCATTTCAATTGACTGGAACATGCGAAATGTGCATCGGTACTGCTGCAGTGTCTCATCTTCCAGATGGGGGTTGAAAGAAATGCAAGGCATGCATCAGGCTGTCTCACAAGGCATGTCAATAAGTGTTTTCCTGTGTACTGTAATGCATTGCACAACTTACCTTGCCAGCAAGGATAACAGCAGCACATCATCAACATCAGTACCTCTGCCTGCTGATCTCTTTTAAGTTTGTAGTGTCACACTCCTTCCCCTTCCACCACAGCACTTCCGGGCTGACCTTCCACCCTGCTGCCTTCGCCTGAGATCAGATGCTGCCGTGCAGCATGTTGTCGGTGTAACCCAGTGTTTGAATAAGAGCCAGTCGCCTCGCATACCAGCCATGCATCACATGTTTGCACAACTAAGAAGCTTCAAGCAGAAGCCTAAGCCAAGTTAGGATGGGCACGCAGCACGCATGGGCATGGGTATGCAAGCTAGCAGTACATGCAGCACACACGCAGTACTTGCATCTCAAGCAAAGCTGGTCAGCATGTGGAATTGCGCGTCCCCTCCCCATCCCCTATCACCCCCATCACTCCCACCTGTGTTCTGACCCTTCACGCCGTGGTTCACGCCCTGGTTCAACGCGTGCTCGACGCGCCTGCGCCACGCACGTCGTTTTTGTTGCTCATTTCAGCGTGTAGCAGGCATGAGGCACGGCAGGTGCAGTTGGGCCTTGGGGCTCCTGGCAGCAGCGACTGCCCTGCTCAGCGCTGGTGGAGCACCCAGCACTTCTTTAAGGTGCGTGCACAAGCTGCACCCGAACACACCATCACTTGGCTGTGGGCATTCAGGTGTGCTTGGACACACACGGTTTAGAGTGCATGCGAAGCAATCAAGATCGTGGTTGCCGGGCCTTCGGTGCCGCGGCTCGCTGTGACGGAAGGGCAGTAGCTACCGCATCAACCCATCAATGCTGATGACTCGCAGGGTCGAAGGCGGCGAAAGTGACGTGTTGCATCACATGCGGCGCTCGCTGGTGCAGGTGCGAGGTGGGGTGCACCCACGAAGGGGGCGGGTTCACTTTTGCATGCTTGCATGGGAGGGCGGTGCTTGCATGGGGTGCAAGCGCGGCATGCACCATATTCACACGGGGTTGCCTGCACAGCAAGGCATGGCTCAAGAACAGCTGATGCTGCTGAGTCAGCGCTGATGAGCCACTTCTGCCCACTTCACTGAGCTGTGTACAGACATGCATCCCACCCACCTTTGACTACATCATGACGCATGCCATATTCTACTTGTGAATCGTTCTATACTTACAACATACTACGGTACTATATTTACTGTACTGCGCCGTACTATACTGCTGCACACTTTTGGAAACCATATGCACAAGGAACAATGCGAACTGCTGTGTGGCCTGCTGCATGCAGGCTCAGGCATCCGATGTGCACAACTGGACTCGGCTGTTGGAGATGTCATTCATGTGCGTGCTGCGCGTGTCCCCACGCGCGTGCTGCGCGTGCTGTGCGTGCTGCGCGTGTCCACATGTGCATGCTGTGCATGCTGTGCGTGTCCACAGCTAGCAGCCAGCCTTGAGTCTTCAGGCCCACTGTACTGCTGCCCTTTTACTGCTGTTTGTTGTAGTGCTGGATGTTGTTCTGCTGGCTTTTGAACCGCTGCCTGCTGTGATGATGGTCTCTGCATCGTTGGCTTTTGTACTGCTGAGTGCTGTACTGTTGCGCACTGGGAGCCAAAAGGTACATGCTATTCTGTTATGGAAACTTTGATACACTGCTGTCGTGTTGCCGTGCTTGATTTTCCATCCTTTATGTTACTTTACCTTCCTTTATGTTACTCTGCTACTCCTTCCTCTTATCCTCCTTTATGCTGCTCTGTTCTTTGTGGCAGGTTCTATGAGGCGCAGCAGTCGGGCGCCATTCCTGATTGGAACCGTGCATCACGCGCCAATGGTGCGCGCTCCAGCTGTACCTGATTAGTACTGCTGTGTTAGTACCCGTGGTTAGTGCCGCTGTGCCCATATGTCAGTTTGTGTGCATTATGCCGTATTGCCCGTACAGCTGGTTCACAGGAGGATGGGTGGTGCTCACAGCATAATGTGTTGATGTGTTCTGTTGTGCTCCGGTTTTTCAACCAATTATCCTCTAAACCCAAGTATCTCTGAAATAGCTATCCATCATATTCTTTTTGTCTGTACAGGCGGCTGGCGCGCGGACTCACACATGTATGATGGGTTTGGCCCTGGAGGAGTGGGTGTGGACCTTTCAGGGGGGCTGTACGATGCCGGCGGTACGTGAGCAATACTTTGAATCAACAACCGTGACCAACAACATAATAATAAAGTATCAGTTGCGTTTCACGGCCTTCAGCTGCTTGGCAGGACCTAACAGGAAGGGGATTTCGGAACCAGTGGCATGGTGCTGATTACTGCATGAAGCAGGCCGTGAGTGCTGCTCTTTGTATGCAGCACGGCAAGCTCTGACAAGCACCTGCAGCCTGTGATCTGGTGCTTTGATGCCATGCCAGTGCAGCTGTAATGAGTCAGGCACTCAGCCCTGCACCGGCTGTACTGCCTGCCGCTGTACCGCCCCTGCACTTTGTACTGCAGTATACCGTGGTACAATTTGTGGTGAGGTGCACGTGGCTCCCTGTTCACACATCACACCGCTGCGGGCATTGACTTTCCGTCCACCGGGGCTTGAACCGCAGACCACCTGAAGCTGCACCTGCCGCTGGGCTGGGCGCTGTCCAACCTGGCGCTGGGCATGTTAGAGTGGGAGGCGGCGGTGAGTGAGTGAGACACAGCACATCACACGTGTGGGAAGTGTGCCAACGTGTGGCACTTTGGTGGCACAGGTTGGGGGACGTGGCGATTGCTTGGTTGGTTGGTGGTGGTTGGTTGGTTGGGTGTTTGTGGGGTAAGTTGGTTGGTTTATTGGTTGGGTGTTTTGTTGGTTGGTTGGTTGTGTGGGTGATTGGGTGGGGGCTGTGACTCGCCCATGCCCTGTGGAGTGCTCAGGTACAGCTCACATATATAAACACAGCAACAGAAACACAGCAACAGACACCCCAGCTCATGACTGTCAGGCTCCGGAATGCAGAAACATCTGTGGAGCGCCGTGTTACTACTAACAGACACCCCAGCCAGCTTCCGGCTGCTTGCCCCAGCCTGACACGCAGTCGCTTAAGGAGAGAATCATGCGGCATGGGTGTTGATAATATTTGATTATGATAACGCGGCATGCGCATGCCGCGGTGTTGCCTGCCGCAGGTGCGCACCGCGGGGCAGTGGGACGCGGCGGTTGCTACATTAGGCCGTGCAGGGGTGTACCTCCTGAAGTGCCACCTCAACGCGTCAGATGACCCCGCCCAAAACACGTTCGTCGCACAGGTGCGGCCACGCTGAACCGCTCGAAACCCTGGATCCCCTCGAAACCCTAGATCCCCTCGATCCCCTCGGAACCCTAGAACCCACAAGCCCAAAACCTCTGAGCCCCCAAACCCTAACCACCCAGTGCCAGGCCAACGTGCGAAAGCTCTGTGAGGACCATACGCAGGCGTCGTGTCACTGCCCCTGCAACACACGGCTCATGTGCTGCGATTTGTTTCCCTGGTGCTGTAGTCATGATGTGGAACGTGCACCACTTCACTGTACTGCCGCTGTACATACTGCCACTGACCGTACTGCCACTGTACATACTGCCACTGGACTGCAACTGTACTGCAACTGTACTGCAACTGTACTGCCATTGTACGTACTGGCACTGTACTGCCGTTGTACCGCCTCCGTACCGCAGGTTGGTGACGTGAGTGAGGACCACAACCTGTACTGGGGGCGGCCCGAGACACAGCCCCAGAGAGGGGCCAAGGGGTCAGGGGGGTGGCGCCCCGTGTTGATCATCTCCAAAACATCACAAGGTGGGGGGCCAAACTAATAATAGTCATAAAGACATGATAATAGCATGGCGTTTCACAGATGGTGGCGTTTCACAGAGGGGCCAAGGTGGCCGACGACACAGGGCTGAACAGTGTGAAGGCCACTTCAGGCTGAAGGATCAAAGGCCTGAAGGCATAAGCTCTTGACTCAATGAAGGACTGAAATGAGCCCCATGCACCACGTGCGCTGCATGCACCATTCGTACTCTGCACCAGCCGTGCCGCCTCTGTCGCCTGTACAGCTGTACTGCTCATACCCGACGTACTGATTATACTGCCTGTTTGTCATGTGTACTGCTTGTGCTGCCAGGCGCGGATATCCTGGCGCAGGCGGCAGCCGCGATGGCGGGCATTGCGCTGGTGGTGGGCCGGCCTGGGGCACGCCAGGTGCGCGGAACCAATCACAGTAACTTAACCAATCACAGCAACTAATACGGTAAGTAAGCGATATGTAACACTGCGGTTCATATGTGCTTCTGCTTGCCGGAGCTAGAGGACTATGCCGTGTCCTTAGCCCCTTGCTACATACGTTGCATTTCAAATCACATTGTTGCTGCCTCTCTACTACATAAGTTACATTTCTAACTGCATTGTTGCTGCCTCGCTTCTTTCAATGTTATTACCCCTCTAATACAAAAAGCATGCAGAAACATCTGTGAAACGCCGTGTTATGAATATCATTACTGCTACACAGGACGCGTCCCTGGCCGCTCGCTTGGCCACCTCCTCGCGCCAGCTGCTGGCTGCGGCACGCACACACAGCGCGGCGTGGCGCGCGCCCGGGGGATATGACATGGCCTACCCGTCCTCGGTGCGCATGGGATAGGACAGTATAAGAGGGAAACGCCGTGTTATTATTATTATTATTATTATTATTATTATTATTATTAGTAGTAGTAGTAGTAGTATAAGAGGGTTTACTATGTATAAGAAGGTGGGCCTACCCATCCTCGGTGCGTACCGCCTCATGCCACACGATGTGTGATGTGTGACGTACTGCCGGTTGTACTGCTGGTTGTACTGCCGGTTGTGCTGCTGGTTACAGTGCCTGCTCGGTCCTGTACTGCCGTGTACTGCCTGTGATTTACTGTATATAAGAAGGTTGGTGCAGGTTTATGCATGAAGGTACCCGTGTCATAATTTCCCCCACGTCCCATACCGCCTGATGCACATGGTGTGCGATGTGTGATGTACTGCTGGTTGTACTGCCTGACCAGTCCCGTACTGCCGTGCACTGCCTGTGACACCTCATGCCACATGATGTGTGATGTGCGATGTACTGTCAGTTGCACTGGCTGACCGGTCCCGTACTGACATGTACTGCCTGTGGCTCGGCCTGCCCGGTGCGTCGGTGCGCGCTGGTTGCACTGCCGGATCGGTTGTGTACCGCACGTGCTGTCTACAACCCCTGTTTGAAACGGTCTTTTTTTTAAGAAATGTCTGTTTTGCGAACCCTCGCAGGGCTACAAGGATGACGTGGCCTGGGCAGGGGCTTGGGCCTGCTACGCTGACCTGTACTTGTCCACCTCACCCCCTGACAGTACTGCTGTACCGCCGCCCGACCCAGGCACTACACCTGTACTGCCGCCCTCCTGTACTGCTGCCAAGAAAGAGTGAGTGGGGGGAGTGAGCGGGCGCACGGAGGGACTGCTCAAGGGGGCCAAGTCTCCTAGGGATCTAAGCACGGGATCCAAAACAGAAAGAAAGGAAGGGGGGAAGGGGGGGCCCAGAACAAACCTCAGGCCTCTTTGGGGGACACTTAATGAGTACTCAAGGTGGACAGGGCAGCAGGTGGCAGGAAGCTGCAGGGGCCTGAGAGCACATGCGTCACACTCACCTTCAAGGTTCTCTTCTTTAAGGGGCAATTAATGAAAACCTCAGCAGGTGGTAGGAAGATGCAGGGGTCTGAGAGCACATGGCTCTCATCCACCTTCAAGGGTCTCACTCCTTCGTGCTGCCCTCATCCACTTGTACTGCCTGCAGCTCGCGCCCGTGCATCTCTCACTCATTTGTACTGCTCTCAACTGTTTCTGTACTGCCTGCTGTACCGTAGCTGGGAGGCTGCCTACCCCACCAACTCCAACCCACCCAACTACGACTGGGACTCTGCCATGCCAGGTGGGGCTGCACTTTCTGTTTCAGCAGTACAGCAGTGCAGTTTAGTTTGTACAGCAGTGCAGCAGTACAAACCACATGCAGCCGGGAGATGTGGATGCATGGGCCCCCTGCACCACTGTACCGCCCACACTGCTGTTTTCACCCCCAGTTGTACTGCCTGTGACATGGCACTACCTGTGCTGTTGCACTGTTCACGTAGTTGTACCGCACATGCTGTTGTACTGCACATGCTGTTGTACTGCCCACGCTGCTGTACCGCCCACGCTGTGGCACTGCCCATGCGATTGTACTGCCCACGCTGTTGTACCCCACATGCGATTGTACCGCACATGCTGTTGTACTACACACACTGCTGTACTGCACACGCTGTTGTACTGCCCATGTGATTGTACCGCACATGCTGTTGTACTGATCACATGATCGTACTGCCCATGCACTTGTACCCCACATGCGGTTGTACTGCCCACGCTGTTGTACTGCCACAGGCGCGGCGGCGCTGCTGCTGGCACTGGCGCGGCGGTTGCCTGTTGGGGACACAACCCTCACCCCTGCCCTCTCACAGGTGTGATCAGGGTTGAGCCTTTAGGGTTTGGGTTTAGGGTTTAGGGTTTAGGTTTTAGGGTTCAGGGTTTGAGCATCAGGGCTTCGGAGGGTTCAAAGAGCTTGGGCTTCATAGGGTTTAGGGTTTAGGGTTAGGGCTGAGGGCTTCAGGGTGGGGGTTGACCATGTTGGGCTGCTTTTGCGCGGGCACCAAACGCACACACATACTGTAGAGTGTGCTAGCACGAGCCTGCGGCGCCATAGAAGCGCTGGCACTGCCAGCTTCCACATGCAAGCTCAACATGCAAGCTGCATGTGCCCATGTTCTGATGCAGGATCTGATTCAGGATATGCTGTGACACTCGCCTCTTGTAATAATCCCTCGTGCGCATGTGTTCTCCCATCACGCCATGCCATCTTCTATCTGCTGCAGGCACGCATGCACGATGCCGGCCGGTTCTGCACCGCTGCCTTGCCTATTTGCAACTGCCGTGCCTATTTTGGCCGCACGTTTCCACCCTGCCCTGCAGGCGCGCACGCTGCTGTCGGGCATGCTGGCCACGTGGCAGGACCGCAGCCGCCGCTGCCCCCTGGGTGACTTCAATGTGTGCTACACCCCAGGGGGGCTGGCCTTCCTCACTCGCTGGGGCTCACTGAGGTGAGGTGTGAGGGGAGGTGGGAAGTGTGAGGTAGGGTGTGATGAGTGACGTGGAGTGGAAAGTGCAAGAGGGGGTGGAGAGTGTGAGAAGGGCCGGGAAGCGTGAGAAGTGTGAGATGGGGGTAAGATGTGCGGAAGGGGATGAGGAGGTGTGAGAGTGGGTGAGAAGGGTGAGAGGGTGGAGGTGTAAGAGAAGGTTCGAGGGGTGAGAGGGGGTGAGGAGTGAGGTATGGAAAAGGAGCAGCCCTGCCTGTACAACTTGGATGAACATCATCATCCTGTGACTCACACCTTCCTCCACACCTTTTTCACACCTCTCACACGTTCTCCCCTTACCCTCCTGGAGTATGGGCTCACAACGGCACTCACTTACTCATGTGTCTCACTGGCACGCACACTGTCACACCTTACACCTCCACATGATTCGTCACAGCAGCATGCATGTGGTCACAGTGTCACACATCTGGTCACACTTTCACACATCTGGTCACACGTTCACACGTGTGGTCACACTCAACAGGCACGTGTCCAATGTGGGCCTCATGGCTGTACTGCTGGCACGTGGGGGCAGTAGCGTGAGTGCAGCGGTACGGCGGAGCCACCGCTGCTGGGTGAGTCACAACTCTTAAATATAAAGTAATAATAATAACACGGCGTTTCACAGATGTTTCTGCATGCCGAGTCAAAGCCCTTGAAGTGTAATAATAAGTGAAGTGTGAGCAGACTAAAACATAAAACCAAACCAAACCAAACCCCAAACCCTAAAACCCTTAACCCTTAACCATATAACCTAAACCCTAAACTCTTGAAGTGTGATCAGACTCCAAATATCATGAATACCAGCTGCGTATTACAGCTGAGCAGGTTGAAGAGGGACTGCAATGGAGTTATGACTGTATGAAAAAGTGGTTGGGCTGGGGGGCGAAGTGTAAAGAAACAGCTGAAGTGTGAGTGGGGGGAATCTGTGGCTAGGAGAGTAGAGGGACAGAACTCATCAACTCATCAACCATGCACTGCTCACGTCATTCCTGTAATAGTAATAGCCATTCCTGTACTTTGATACAATGTCGTACATGTGGTACGTTGCTGCTTATGGCTGTTATATGCTGCAGGCGCGATCTCAGCTGACGTACATCGGCGGTACAAACCCGGGCAAGCAGTCGTTTGTGGTGGGGTATGCACCTACAGCATCACACAAGTAAGTGCGTTCATCATCACAAAAGTATGGCTACATTGGTCTGATCCTCGACAAACTTCCACAGCAGCAGCTGGCAATATGAATATGACATAAGGACAGCTTGCTATGCAAGTAGCTGTCGCAACTGGTCATCCTGTTCTATTCACATCACACACTACCACCTGATTGTCGCACATTGTCACACGTATCATGCCACATGGTCCATGAAACCGTCACACTGTGATCATCACACTTCTCCCATGATCATCACACTGTGCCCACTGGCAACGGTCATCACTCGTCACATCTCTCAGTCATACCTCTCACTCACACTCCTTACTCATAGCATCACATCAGCCAGCTGCTTGCCGGAGCTTGCCAACGCGCACTACAGAGCCCTCTGTTAGTTCGAAGCTATCTTACCATATCTTGGTTATATAGAGTTTGCTTAATATTAAAACAATAAAACCACACATCTCACTCACAGGTACCCCCAGCGGCCACACCATGAGGCCACGTCATGCCCCCGTGACTTTTCTGCGCCATGCAACTGGGACAACCTGCATGCAAAGGTGTGGCTGCTGCTGCTGCTGCTGCTGCCGCCGCCGCTGACTCCTGTTTGGGTGCTGTTGCTGCTGCTACTGCTGTTGCTGTTGCTGTTGTTGTTGTTGTTGCTGCTGCTGCTGCTGCTGTTGCTGTTACTGCTGCTGCTGCTGTGCTGCTGCTGTGGTGGTGGTGGTGGTGGTGCTGCTGCTGCTGCTGCTGTTGCCAACATTTGGACCGCTGACATGTGTGTGTCGCACTTTGACTTGTGTGCTCATCACACTTTCTCTGACCACAGAGCCCCAACCCGTGGGTGCTGGCTGGCGGGCTGGTAGGTGGGCCAGACACAGCAGACAAGTACAACGACGACCGCGACGATTACGTCAGCAGCGAGGTGGCGCTGGACTTCAACGCAGGTATATAATCATTTTTTATGCATGTTTTTGTTATGCTGCTTATACAACATACTCCTTTAAGCTTTTAATGTAGGCTTCTCAGTGCTTAGACTGCTTGCTGTATCAGGTGACCATGCGTGGTGACCGTGGAATGGATACTTTCATATGGAACATGGTATGAAGCGCGCCTGTTGAGTGTGATGTGCATGCGTGCATAATTCTCACAAATAATAATACAGCGAGAGTGGGTGAGAAGGGTGAGAGGAATGAGGTTCAAGGTGAGGTGTAAAGTGTGAGAGGAAGTGAGGTGTGAGGTATGGGAAAGGAGCAGCCCTGCCTGTACAAGTTGCATGAACATCAACAGCCTGTGACTCACACCTTTATGCATGAGTTAGCTTACACGCTCTTGAGGTGTGTGCGTATGTCTGACCAGTGTGACGTGCACGCACACATGCGCGCCACATGCAGGCTTCACCGGGGTGCTTGCGGCCCTCATAGACACAAGTGTGAGACTGGGCGCCGCGGGCTGTACATGGGATGCGTACTGCTCAGGCCAGTGTGATGGAAGTGTGAGCGAAGGGGCGGATGCGTATGGGGGCGGGGATGGGAACAACCCAACGCCAGGACCCTCCCGCTCCCCTTCCCCCTCCCCATCTCCCTCCCCCGCCCTTGCCT
>QAXD01000157.1:46777-56950 GCA_004335575.1 Haematococcus sp. NG2 | reverse complement strand
CGCCCCCCCCGCCCCCGTGGAGGGAAGGTGGGAGGAAGGTGGGAGCACCGCGAGCCCTGTGGGGCCGCTGCTGCTGCTGCAGCTCGCACACAGCCCTGGCAGGTCCTTGTGCCGGGAGCTGGAAGGAGAGAGGACGTGGCGAGGAGTGGGTGCTGCAGAAGACAAGGTAACGCTGCTCGCGCTGGGGCTCAGGCAGCTACTGCCACTGCTGCCACATGCTACTGCCTCCGTACCGCCGTCCTGGCTCCAGACCGCGCCACAGCCGCAATTGCCGCTGGTGCAGTCCCCAGCAGCAGCAGCTGCTGCTGCTGCACCCTCCCCACATCCCCATGACACGGCTGGGACAACACCGCCCGCAGCACCCACAGGCCTACCAGCAACAACAGCAGCAGCGGCACCTGCAGCACCGCCTGCACCACCAGCAGCTGCCGCTAAGAGTGCTCCGCTGTGTGACCCAGCCTGTGACCCAGCCTGAGCCCCATCATACGCCCCAACCTGTGCCCCCACCTGGGCCCCCACCTGTGCCCCCACCTGAGCCCCAACCTGTGCCCCATCATCATGTGCCGTGCCAGCGTCGACCTGCGCGCCCCAGCTGGCTGCCAGTGCAGCGATGAACGCGTTGCGCTCCGCCCGCACGCGCGCCGCAAACTGCGTGCGCAGCAGCTGCACCGTCGCCGACTCCACGCCCGTCGCGTGCTGCACCAGGTTGTTCACAAAGTGCCTGCGGGGGGTGGGGTGGGGTGGGGGGTGGGGGCGGCGTGTCAGCGCAGCGTGTGTCAGCGCAGCGTGTGTCAGCGCGTGTGGCTGTGCTTAAGAGCAGCACATGCCCGTGTGTCACAGCAGCATGGCTGTGCATCACAGCAGCATGGCCGTGTGTCACAGCAACACTGCATGCGGCATGTCGCGGTTCGTTCTTGAGGCGCATCCATGGGCATCCCAGCAAACCCGCAACACAGCGCCTCGGGCGGAAGTGTTGACGATGCTGCATGCTCGGGCCGACCAGGGGGAACATCCCCTGTTTGAAGAGGTGGAGGAGCAGGATTACAGGGCCGTAGTGGCCAAGCCCATGGACTTTGAGACCATCCACACGTTTTCGCACCTGCAGTCGTTGGCGTGCAGCTTGTACACCCTGGGCTGTGCTGCGGCGTGGCGCCTCACATCCTCCAACCCCCAGTGCCGTGACCGCCCCACATACATGGCCCCAAGAGGTAACTCCTCAGCCAGCAGCTCGCGCACCTGGTTGGGCGGGTGGGGTGTGGGTATGTGATGTGGGTGTGTGATGTGTGTGAGTGATGTGTGAGATGTGTGTGATGTGGTGGGTGGTGTGGGTGTGTGATGTGGGTGGTGTGGTGGGCGGGAGTGGTGTGGGTGATGTGCTGTGCGTGTGTGATGTGGGTGGTGTGGTGGGTGGGTGGGTGTACAGGTGGTGGGTTTACAGGGTTAAGTGCACAACCCAATGCCCAAGTGCACAGTCCTGTGTGTGTCAACTGCCCAGTGGGCCCCCAGCAACAGCTCCCACCTCTCCAGGTGCGCCCTTGATGGTGACTGCTGTGGCTGGTGCTGGGCTGCCAGCGCTGCCGTTGCTGTGGGCATGAGGTTTAGGGTTTGGGGGTGCCACTGCCTGTGCCTCCGCATCTCCGCCCCTTAGCGTGATGTCGCCACCCACGGGGCCAAAGTCGAAAGTGTGAATCTGGCCAGTGTGTGGGCAGCGCACGTGCGCGAGGAAGTGGCAGATGCCCATGTCAACCTGCACGTGCAAAGAGCAGCGAGGGCAGGCACATTTTTAGAAGATGTCACAGATGAGCAGGAGTACATGAAACGTGCTCGTTGTCTCATGCTATGGTCTTTATCACAGAATGCTCAGCCTCAGTGCGAGAGCGCCGCATGGAACGCGGCTTGCACTAGCAGCGGTAGGTGATCTGGCTGTGCAGTGATCTGGCTGCAGATCGTGAGTGTGCATTCCAGGTGCGTAATGCACCGGTCAGTATGGGCGGAGGTGCATATCTGCACTGGCTCGCCCTCCCTTGCCAGTGCTGTGGTGTGCTGTACGGCAGCTGCATGCACTTGGCACGAACACAGGCCATTTGACCAGACGCGCGCTTGCATGCAGCCACATGCCACAAATGCCTCGGTCCTAGATCGCCATTGCCTCCACCCCGCCCAATGCCCACGCACCGCGGTGTCGGCGAGAGGTTTTGGGATTTTCTGCATGATGCCTCCACACCAAGAGTTGAAGGGCCTGCAGCTGACATAAACGTCCACCCCTGCTGGGTGTTCCGACTGTGCCAGATGCTCCTCTAGCATGAATGCCGCGTTGAACGCCGGCGAACTGGAGCACCTGTGCAAGCCAGAGTGGACCTGGAGTGGCTGCACCCAGGCATCGAGGTTGCCCACGGGAGCAGCCGCACTGGACCCAGCTTCCATTTCAGGCTGTGTTGTTTCTGCGTGTTCACTCCGGCGTGCGTTTGCGTTCCGACCCCTCCATCATTAGATCACGGCATTAACGAAGTGCAGCATGCCTCAATACATTGTCAGGAAGTAGCCAATTGAGTATCTGAAGTCGGTGCTTGGAACCACGTCCTCAAACAGCACACTCGCATACCACCCGCAAACCAGCCCAGGAGGGCTGACGGTGAGTATGTAATTTTGCGATGCTATTGGGGAGCATCATCGGGCTAACTAGGCCTCAGCAAGCGGCTGGGACCTCACTCCTCACAAATTTCGCAAGGCGCGGCTGCGATTGACGTTTTGGTCGTGGGAAAGCATTTACATCAACTTCTGACATATGGAGGAAGGGGCAGCCGCCGAAGCGCCCCCTGTCGGGGACGCAGGTCAGCAAAACCCTGATGGCACAACAGCAGGTCAGCCAGCTGACGACAGCAAAGACACAAAGCTGTCCAAGCGCACGGTCGCCATTCACACGGGTTACGTCGGCACTGGCTACAAAGGTGGGTTTTGCATGGGGAGCGTGCAGACTATGCATGCATGCTGCACCGAGCACCTCACAGTGGGGTACAACCCACAACTTGCATGCATTCACGGGCGCAGACGTCACTTGCAGGCTGCTGCACAGCTGCATTCATGCGGCGTGCATGGGCGTGCTTGCACACCCCGTCCTTGCCTGATAACACACTGCACATCGTGCACTCCCATGTGCCATTGTTCAGAGAGGGATGCACATTAGTGTAGCAATCAGCCTCCCATTGTTACTCTTATTATAGTAGTATTTGCTGGTGGTTGCATGCAGGCTCCTCCATCAACCGGACGTTGGGCGAGGACACCACGATTGAGCAGGTGGTGGAGAAGGCAATCTTCAAGGTGTGACGTTGCCGTTTAGGGTTTAAGGTTAGGGTTTAGGGTTTAGGGCTGAGGACCCCATACATGACCCCCACCAACACCCCCACCAACACCACAACACACAGCCCCTGCCTCACACCCCTGTTGACCCAGTTGGCCACAAACCACAGCTGCCGATGTGCGGCTGAACATAAGCTCACATCCTAACCAAAGAAACAGCATCAAACATGTCACACAACAGTGAGATTGACGCATGCCGCCTGTGTGGCATGACACAAGGGTGAGATCAACGCATGCTGTCGGCCGCAGGCGGGGTTCATGCTGGAGACCAACTTTGGGTCGTTTGCGCGTGTGAAGTGGAGCCGGGCGTCGCGCACCGACAAGGGCGTGCACTCGCTGGGCACGGTGCGGCGCTCGTACTGCCTGGTCTGACTGTGCGTACTGCCTGGTCTGATTGTGTGTACTGCCTGGTCCAACTGTTTGTACTGCCTGGTCCAAATTGTTGTACTGCCTGGTCCGACTGTGCGTACTGCCTGCCTGGTCCACCTTGTACTGCACGCCTTGACGGTTTGTACTGTACGCCTCGACAGTCCCTACTCCCTGACTACGCAGCTCCCTGGTCTCACTTGAGCATTCCTCCTGCCTGACTCCAGAGTTGCTGCTGTGTGACCCAGCAGTGCGCCCAGTTCGCCCATCTGGCCCTACAGCCCCATAGGGTGCAGTGCAGAAACACGTGTATGAGCCTCATATGCACGGTCGCTGAATCCATACGTTTCTTTACCGTGTAACTGTGCGCACATTGCCTCATTGCACTGCGGCCTCCGGCTTGCATTGCTCACACACACACACACACCCTTCTCACACCTTTCCTGCATCCCACACGTCTCACTCTCACACCTTCTTGGATTTCACACTTCTCACGCGCAGGTCATGGGGCTGCGCATGCTGGTGGACGACAGTTTGTACCGCCGGGGAGGTGATGTGGAAGGCGGTACGATCTGTGACGCGATCAACACGCACCTCCCGCCCCAGGTGTGTGACTGTGTGTGTGAATGCTTATTACATGTATGCTAGTCATTCAGTGTGTCTGTGTGCGTGCATGCTTCTTGCATATGGAGTCTGTCTGTCTGTTTGTCTGTCTGACAGTCACTTAGCCACGCCGTCAGGGAGGCAGCCTCTCAGCCACTCAGTTGGTCTTCCAGTCAGCCTCTCGGGCAGCCGGTCAGACAGGCGGACAGGCAGGCAGGCAGGCAGGCAGGCAGACGGCAGTCGATCTATACCCGCTGTCACATGTGTTTTAAAGGAGGGGTGCTGCTGGGTTGCCCCAGGGCCTGTTCAGCAGGTACCCCCACCATTGCATCATTGCATGGGACAGTGTTACTACATGCCACCTCCCCTCCCGGCTCTCTTTGGCCCCACAGGTCCGCATGTTTGCGGTACAAAAGGTGAACAAGCGGTTCAACGCGCGCCACATGTGCGCCAGCCGCACGTACGAGTACTACCTGCCTGCATCCCTGCTTGGTGAGCGCTGGGGGGCGCGTGTGCGTGTGTGCGTGTGCATGGGGGTGTGCGTCTGCATGTGCATTTGTGTGTGTGTGTGTGAGGAGTGAGGAGTGAGGGGTTGGGGGTTGGGAGGTGGGAGGCAGGGTCCAGGGTTTTGCATGTTCGGGGCATGCCAAGGGGTTGAGGTTCAGGGCAAGTACATGAACCCCAGCCCTAAACCCTACCCCAATGCCCTAAACCATGAGGGTTTGAATGATACGTTGATGCCCCCAACCTTGCTACTACTGTACACGACACGTCCGACCGGCAGGGCTGAAGGGAGATGGCGGGGAGGAGGATGAACGCGTGATTGCCGAGTTCCGTGCTGCCTTAGATGCGTACAAAGGCTACCACCCCTTTCACAACTTCACCAAGCGCAAGTGGGTGGTCACACTTTAGGGTTTGGGGTTGGCGCCTTGGGGGCTTTGAATTTAAGGGCTTAGGCACGCCGCTCACCTGCAGCGTTTAGGGTTTGATGCCCCAGACGCGCTGCTCTGAGGCTGCACTGCTTTCACTACCAGTCTCCCTTGATTTTGGTTTTGCGGTGTGCGTGCAGTGTTGGGGTGGGTGGGGAGAGGGGTCAACAGTTCCAGGCGTTGGAGGTCCATCATGAAATACAAGCATTGTTGTAATCGCCCTGCAACCACTCAACCTGCTGTGCTTCAGCCCTGCCAACATCGCACACAGGACGTATGTGATGCATGGTGTGTAGGATGTGTACCTCTATGCAGCACCTGTGGCCAAATCCAGGGCCTGTCATTTGAGCTTGTGTGCCTGTGCAACATCCTCATCATAGGTTGTCATGCCATCATGCATGCTATCATCATAGGTTATTATGCATGCTATCATCATAGGTTATCATGCATGCACTCATCACGCGTTATCACATGGCTTTTGTAGATATCGTAAACAAAGGCTGCCGTGCTTGAGTGCCTGTTGTGTGGCTGTGGCCCGCAGAGCACATGAGCTGGGCCGGGTGCCTGGTAAGGGGGCGCGCCACCTCAACCCCACGCGCTTTGACGCCAAGCCCGCGGCCGCCACGCCTAATAAGGACGCGCCTGATCAGGACGCGCCTGAAAAGGACGTGCCTGCAAAGGACGTGCCTGAAAAGGACGCGCCCGATCAGGACGCGCCTGAAAAGGACGCGCCCGATCAGGATGCGCCTGAAAAGGACGTGCCTGAAAAGGACGCGCCCGATCAGGCCATGCCTGATCAGGCCACTGCGTGTGACGTGGCGCCAGCAGACGGGCAGAGCAGGCCAGCAGGTGGGGCAGCAGCGCAGGCAGTACAAACAGTACAGGCAGTACAAGCTGTGCATGCAGCGTCAGAGGCGGGCACAGGAATGGGCCCAGGGGGTGCGGCCCCCACCACAGCACCAGGGGCAGCGGCAGCCGGCACTGGTGCGGATGCCCACATGACAGACGCGTGTGACCCAGCAGCGGGCGCAGAGGCAGTACAGGCGGTACAGGGTGCAGAGGCGGTACAGGCAGTACAGGAGGCAGAGGCGGTACAGGCGGGGGGCAGCGGCCAAGGACAAGGGTCGGTGCAGGGCAGCGGAGCTGGTGCAACAGGTCGGGGTCAGAAGCGCGGCCGCGCAGCTGGGGGCGGGGGCGGGGAGGAGGGGGAGGAGGGCGAGGAGGAGGAGGAGGAGGATGGGGAGGGGGACGAGCTGGGAGGGGGCAGTGATGATGAAGCGCTTGCAGCATTCCTGGAGATGGAGCAGCAGGTAATAGCATGCGTTGGTACTGATATCTAGCCTTAGTGCTTTACCTTCCGCTGCCCTTACTTCCGCTGCCCTACCTTCTGCTGCCCTCAACTCTCCCTCCCGGACAATTTCTCCCTTCCCTGATCATTTTCTCCCTCCCTCACCTCAGGCCGCGGCACCCGGGGGAGCAGAGGGCGCGGAGGGCGGGGCCGTTGCCGCCAAGCGCAAGCGGCTGCCCCCCTGGATGCAGCCCCAGCTGCGCTTCCTCACCGAGCGCGACCCCAAGGTCAGTTACGGGGTGGGGCCGAGCTTGCATACTGTAGTGCAATTGTCTCGCAAGAGTCCCTTGTCGTTGTACGAGCAATGCATATACTATAGAAGGTTCCTCAACAAGCGCGACCCCAAGGTCAGCAGGCGGTGGGGCCGAGCCTGCATGCCCTAGTGCAGAGACTACATACTATGCTAACACAACAATGAGGGAAAGTTGACAAAAAGCTGAACTTGGGTATCACGCTAGGGTATAAGCATGATGCACTAGGGTACTTATCACGGGTACTTATTGTTGTACTAGCAATGCCTTTTTTTCAGAAGTTTTCCTCGGAAGTTTTCTCTTCAGTTTTCCTTATCTCTGTACTAGCAATGCAGATACAAGGTTTCTCTGACGAGTAGCATCGTATACATGCTTCATATGTGGTAGCTTGCTTTGGCTCCCTGGCTGCAGCCAGGGGATCCATGTGGCTGGACCACGTGTCATTGTTGCCGTCCTGTCCTGTCCTGTATTGCATTGTACTGTACTGTGCTGTATTGTACTGTACTGTGCTGTACTGTGCTGTGCTGTGCTGTACTGTACTGATCTGCACTGGCCTGTCCTGTACTACAAGAGCTACTGTGATGTACTGTGCTGTACTGTGCTGTGCTGTACTGTATTGTACTGTACTGCGCTGTATTGTACTGTGCTGCACATGCTCACGTGCGTGTGCGTGTGTGCCCGCAGGACTTTGTGACCAAGACCTTCTACCGCACCATTATGACCTTCACGGCAGAAGACCCCAAGCCCCTGGTGGAAGGTGGGTGTGCCCCTCGGAGTGTGGTCTTCAACGCACTCAACACAGCAGGGGCATGTGGAGTCCAGAGTCCAGATTCTGTACAACAGTGTGATAATGGTCAAACAACCTTGCAAGGCCTGCACTTGTATGCCATGCACCCTTACTCCTGGCCCTGGCCTGTACAGGGGTTAGTTTGTAAGAAGGATCTTGTCAACTCGCAACCCATGATATGTGTTTGCAACGCTGCCCGTCCATGTTCGCCTCACGCCATAGTCCCATCTCCCATGACCTCAACATGCTCTATGTTCCATGCGCCATGACCTCAGCACCATGCATGCGCTACCCATGCACCACCATGCGCCATGCGCCATGCACACATGCAGGTGGCACACCATGCCTGAAGCTGCGCGTGCACGGGCAGAGCTTCATGATCCACCACATCCGTCACATGATTGGTGCTGCAGTCGCGGTGGCGCGCGGCCTGCTGCCCCTGGTGCGGCTGAGTTGCCCAGTTAGGGTTTAGACTCTTAAACCATTAGGGTTTAGAGATCAGGGTTTAGGGTTGGGGTTCACCGTGTGCGGACGCGCATGCTGTGTGCGTGCTCAGCTGTTCCTAAGCTGCATGAGTGCCTCCCATTCAGACCCCAGCACTCGTGAATCAACCCACCAACTAACCCAACCAACCGCGCCCACCAACCGACAGGAGGTTGTGCGTGCGTCCATGTCAGCGCCCTCGCGCGTGTCACTGCCGCGTGCACCCCCACACACGCTCCTGCTGGCAGACTGCAGCTTCCACCCCTTCCCCAGGGCCCCAGGTGAGAAGTTTGGTGGGAAGATGGGTGTGAAGATCAGTTGGAAGAGCGGAGGGAGCATATTGATGAATGGAGGATCAGTGGGAAGATATTGACAAGTGCGAGGACTAGCGGGAAGATATCGACGAGTGGAGGTTCAGCAAGAAGATCAAAGCACAGATGCCAAGTTGTAAAGCCCATGGCCACCTCCCAATGCTGCTCTGACCACTACATTGTTCCATGCCGCGCCTCATGTGCTGCCCTAAATCACCCTCCTGCTGCCCCATTGTTGCACCGCTGTTGTACTGTTGTTGTACCGCTGTTGTACTGCTGCTGTACCGCTGTCTCATCATTGTGCTGATGTTGTACCGCTGTACTGCCGGCCGTACCGCAGGCGGCGAGGCGAGTGAGGACAATGTGAAGGTGATCACGGGCGCGGCACTCGCGCTACGGGAGGGCGGCAGTAAGCGCAAGGAGGCGTTCCGGGAGGAGGTGGGTGTGTGTTTAGGGCTTAGGCTTCTAGGGTTTAGGGTTTGGGGCATGGGTGCCCGGGGACAGCAGGCAGTCACTACATAATGTAGCATAACACAGGCAGTCACTACATAACGTAGTGTGACATAACAGTGGCGTGCCTCAGCTTTCAGCTGCTGGCCGCAACCTCGAGTAGTTACTGGGGGCAGGTATGCGTTAGGGAGGAGGTAATCACCAGGTTACCAGGTTCTGGAAGGAGGTGGGTCCATGAAAGGATGTCCCAAGACTTGCGATCCGTATGTAGCAACTACGGCATGGTATAATTTTTATATGCATTTATGTTCATCGCAACATGCACCAAGTTTGGTGCCTGGGTGGCTGCTGCGAGATGGGACACGCCTACAAGTAAAACATCAGGCCGGGCTGACACCTACATAATGCGAGAGCACCTGCATGTGTGTCTAGAGCTTCAACCCAACTCCAACGGTCTCAGGAACGATACCGCACGTTTGAACGCGCAAAGTCCTGTATGAGTCCTATAGTCCGCGAAGTCCTATCTACTTGTATTGTTGCTGCATGTGGAAGGGGTAAGGGGTGTTACACTTGAGAGAGCACGACAGTGTGTGTGAGCGTTTGGTGCATGCCATGTGGTGCATGCAGGTGCTGCTGCCTGCACTGCAGCAGTTGGTGGAGCTGCCTGATTGGGACATCTGGAGCCGGTCACTGGATGTCACGTACCCATTCCCTCAGGACCAGCTGGACACCTTCATGGCGGCCTACAGGTGTGAAGTGTGGGCTTGTGTGAGGTGTGAGGCGTGAAGTGTGGGCTTGTGTGAGTTGTGAGGCGTGAAGTGTGGGCTTGTGTGAGGTGTGAGGCGTGAAGTGTGGGCTTGTGTGAGGTGTGAGGTGGTGTGAGGTGGTTTGAGACGTGAAGTGTGGGCTTGCGTGAGGTGTGACAAGGTGTGAGGTGTGTCAGGCGTGAAGTGTGAGCTCGTGTGAGGTGTGAGGTATGAGGTGTGTGACATGTGAGGTGGTGTGAGGTGGTGTGAGGTGTAAATTAGGGGGGTGAGGAGTGTGTGGTGGTGTGGGGCCTTCGCATGTGCGCACAAATGGCACAATCGATACAATATTTTTGTCTTTATCTCTTGCTGTGCGCGCCCGTCCCATATGGTGTGTGCCCATTTTCATCTCAGGCATCTATCTCGGTGATCTCAATTGTCCGTTTCACGTGCTCTCACAGGGCGTGGGGGGATGAGATGGCAGCCAAGCGCGAGAGGCGCCAAGCCGAGTGGGAGTCAGGGGGCGGCCGCGGGTGTGGGGG
>QAXD01000157.1:15811-26046 GCA_004335575.1 Haematococcus sp. NG2 | reverse complement strand
CACGGGTGGGTTGTACACCACCACGCCCAAGGAGACGGTAGCGTCGCGGACAGGCACCGGACCCCACCCACCGTGGCGGGAGGGTTCACAGGCGGAGGGCCGCCCAGTGTGGCTGCGGACTTGGGGATGTTGGAGGCCTGGCCGCTGGCCGCGTGGAAGACAACAAGGGGCTCCGCCAGGGCCTCACGCGCAGGGGCCGTGAGGGTGATGCACATCTTAGTGACTGTGAGGTTGATTGCTTTGGTGCCTGACTGACTATTTGTTGTCGATCTGTCACAAGACGAGAAGCCGAGTGTAACAAAATACACACATGGGAGTGCAGCACAGGTTCTGCTGCACCTGAAAGCACGCCCATAACATCGGCCCATACCCTCACCCTACAGTCCTTGTTGGCATAAGGCAGCACGAGCACCAGCACCATCACCAGCAGCGGGGAGATACAGCCCACCGTCGTACTGCAATACAGCAGGACACGTCACACCCCCAGCAGTACAAAGCAGTACACCTCTGCTCCTGCTCCTCCTGCTGCTGCTGTTGCTCATGACGAGGCTGGTGCAGTTGCAGGGACTGCGGCACCCTTGCCTTACCACCGTACTGCCCCATGTGCGGTCACACCTGCTCTGCACGTGGTGCTACAGCTTGTACTGACAAGGGGTGTCAGGAGCGTGGGTTGTCAAGACAAAACGCCAAACAACACCCCTAGAAGCAGCGCCTAAAGCTCCTCCTGCTGCACTCTCTCTCACACTCCGCACACTTGCCCTCTCACATTTCCGCTTGCGCGCCCACTCTCTGCTCTCACTCTCTTGTTCTACGCCCTTCATGCCATGCATGCATGCACAGCCAATGCACCTTGCGCTGCCGAGCATCATGCTGCATGCAAATCATACCATGCCCAGCCTGCAGCTACCCTGTGTGCAGGATTCAGTCCGGCCACATTCCTCGCCTTACAACATGGGCCACCTGCACCTGGTTAGCTGCATGCCCACCCACCCAGCGCCCACACATGGTGTTGCTTGCTGCTCAACACCCATTGCTGACACCAGCATACTCAGCCAGGTGGTTGGGTGAGTCCTCCGCCAGCTCTGCAACAGGCGGACCGTTCATCTACCGTGGCGGTCTGTCCAACTTCCGCCCCAAGGCCCGTCCAGCTCCCAGCAGCCAGGGTTTAGGCTCCTCCCACGACCAAACCCCCAAACCCTCAACCCTCCTGAGGGTCTGCTTTCTCGAGTCTCGGGTCTCTTACTTGAGTGTGAACAGTGAGCGTGGCTCACCAGCACTGCCGTGCCCCCCATCCCCCGGCGGCTGGAAATAGCCCAGGTCGGTGTCGGGGCTGGGAGCTGCAGAGCCGCTGCCAGGCTGGCCACGCACGCGCGCGTTGAGTGACCTGCCGTGAGCCACACCATGGGGGTCACACAACACAGTGTGAGCGCGCGGCTCAAGGAAGTGTGGGAGAGCAGCCCAACAAGCGGGTGCACAGCTCAAGGGAGTGTGAGGGCCACGTTGTAAAGTGTGATTGCATTCAAGTGTACAAGCACCGTGTGACAACAGCAACAGTGAAAAGGTGACGTGTGCACGACAGTGATGGCCGCGGTTGTCCGGGATGATGTACCTAAGCACCCTTCCTTGTAAACCCTGGGTCTGTGCCTCATGAGGTTTTGAGACCGGCGTGCAGCTTGTGACTGGCTGAAGGTGGATCCAGCATGCGCTATCAATGATAGCCTATAGTGATGATAGCCTATCATCATCAGAACGCTGGGTCAGGTTTGGACAGCATGCAGTATAGCCACATTTCCCATCATTCGCCCCATCATTAAACGCCTGTGTGCAGTTGGCAGGAGTATGGAACAGGGTACACCACCTTGCATGTCGCAGCATCTGCCATGCTAGCCATTGCAGCACGGTGCAGCACGGCTTGATAATGGGTAACAATGATGCAACTGATGCGGCCTGCAACTGCTGCCTGCTAGGCCACTCAGTTTACTGGGGTTGAACAGCTTGCCGTGCCTCAGTGTGTGGTCAAGTCCAGACCCACTGTACAGCTGTGAACATCACACTGACCTTCCACATTCCGGGTCCGTCACAGCCGACCGATTACAGGAAATTGTTGTTCTGCAACCAGAAATCCGGGAAACAGCAGTGCTGCCTGTGCACTACAATCGTACTGCAAGCCGTACTGCAGGCAGTAGCACACCAACAGCAAGCTGCAGCAGTACACCTCACTCCAATAGTGTGGAAAGCAGACTGCAACCCATCCACCCATGCACCACCCCACCAGGCTCCCTGTCAGCCATGTACTTTTGTACACAACTGCACCCAGGCAGCATGCAAGCTCAGTGCAGCCAGCATGCAAGCTCAGTGCAAGAGTTGTCCACATCTGCACAGTGGTCCTCCCCCTCAACAGCCATGCTCATAAGCCTACTGGTCATGGGATGCAGCAATCCATGACCTGATCGTGCATGCTGTTGTCAACTTCAACAGCCAGTCCTCAGCGAACACAGCGCACAAAATGGCTGCTGCGCCACAAATTTGCACAGGCACTCACTGCTGCTCCAGCAGCGATCAAACACCTGATTCACTATCGGCGTACCCACGCTGCAAGCGTCACGCAAGCCCAGCAGCATGCAAGCAAAGCAGCATGCAAGCAAGCAGCATGCAAGCACAGCAACATGCAAGCAAGCACCATGCAAGTGCGCTAACAGCCAGCAGGGCCTGCCCACTATGCCAGCCGTCCTGCGGTATAATTAGCGAAAGTTCACGTAAGCAAAACGGGCACATCTTGCCCAGGGTCACGTGTAAGTACGACTGTCACTGCATGCACATTGTTCAGCCGTGCATGATTAGTATTGATGAGTATTGTATGCATGGCTCAACTGAAGGGCAATGACCCATCCGTGAGACGTGCATCTGACATGCATGGTATGCAGCCCATGCAGGCCATCAGTGTCAGACAGATCGCAACGACTGGAAGATCCAAGGACACAAAGGTCCGAGGCACTCGTCCTTGCAACGTTCAGTCAATAAATGGTTCCAGGCCGCAAGGGGCATGCCAAAACTGCTACCACCACCTCTGCAGCTCTGTTCATCCTGCCAGCCAGCCGCTTGCCTCATTATGCACCTCGTTTCACCCCACTCCACCTCCGCGCATCCCAATTCAGCCTGAACACCCTCCTCTCCATCTCAGCCTCCTCTCCTTCCACCCTTATCTCCATCTCACCTCATGCCATCTCAGCTTGCACAGTGCACCTGGTTCACTGCATCAAGCAGGGGCACGCGCCCTCCAACCCTCCCATCTGACATACCATCACTGCCACTTCCACTTGCACAATGCACCCTCATGCCTCTGCAGTTATGGCGCCACAACACCGCCTTCACGACCAAGCAGGCCATGAATCAAGTTTCATTGTTCATTGAGGCACTCGCAAACAGCCCTTGTAACCCAGCCTGCCGGCAACAGCCGCCCAATGCAGCTGGCACGTGCACACCACAGCAGCACCACACACAGTGCTGCCCCGCATCATCCATGAGCACGTGGAACTCGCCAGGCAGTACAGCGATCTTCACGCACAGCTGGCAAAGGCCAATGTGTTCCAAGGAGCAGCTGGGCAGCGCAGGGTTAGCAGCCCCATCAGGCTGGTCCCTGCCACCCCCACATCACTTTTCCCAGCTGGGCAGCTGCTTTCACCATGGGCTCAGAACCAGCCCTTGAAGCTGATGCGCGGCTTGGGCACGTCATTGATCACGGTTCCATTTGGGGGAGTGGTCATGGGCGGCTTGGTGCGCCACAGCTGGCCCCCTGCCTGCTCCTTGGATGACCCCTGCCCATTGTCAGACGCGTCACAGCTGTTGGGGGCCACCAAGAAGCTGCCCGCACCTTCCGCTTTGTACCCAAACGCCCCGTTGTGGGTGGCCTCGCAGCCCCCTGCCTCTGCATCAATGTAGCCTCCCTCCAGTGCCAGGAACCCGTTCCGCTGGTTGTTGCTGGCAATGCAGGCGTGCAGCACCAGCAAGGAACCCTGCCCCTCAGCTCTGAACCCGTCCACTTGGTTCATGCTGGCATTGCAGCCAGGGGCAGCTTCCAGCTGGCCCCCCCGCCTGGCTGCAAACCCCACCAGGTTCATGGACGCCTTGCATCTCTCTGCAGCTACCAGCGTACTGCCAGCATCCTGTGAGATGAACCCGTCACACTTGCTGCCAGTGGCAGCACAGCCAGGGCCCACCTTCACACGACCGCCTGCCCAGGCTACGTACCCGTTGCAGCATCCAGCCACACTGGTGCGGCTGACCGAAACACGCGAGCCCTTCCCGTACGCCACCACACCCCCTGATGTGGCGCTGTGATCACTGCAGGCTCTGTTGGTGCCCAGATCACTGCAGCATCCAGGGTCACAATCCCCCTGCACCCAGCTGTCCGCGATCTCTGCAGCCGCACCGCCTGTGACCACCACGCCGCTACAGCCTGAGCTGCAGCCCAGCTGAAGGCCACACTTTTGAAGGCTCACACTGGAGCTTGCCCCGTACACAGTGACCAGGCCCTGGGGCTGGTTGTACATGGCATCACAGGGGGGAACACTGTGACCGCCTGCGATCTGCAGATCTTGGAACGTGACACCTGCTGCAGTGATCGACACCTTGGCCCCCGGGGGCAGATGCAGCACACCATTGGCCAGTGTCACATCACGCTTGTACACCACCAGCCCTGCACGAGGCAGTTGGCCAGTGAGCGTGCGGCCCTGCAGATCGATCGTGGTGGGCCCGGTCACTCGAGCAATGAGTGAGCACAGGTCAGACAGGGTAGTTGGGGTGGTTGTGGCGGTTGGGGACATGGGTGGAGAGCGGGACAGCGGCGAGGCTAGCAAGCCACTGGGCTGCCTAGATGCCACTGCGGCAGCCGCAGGGGACGATGCAGGCTGGGACTGCGGCTGTGTTGCATGTTCAGCTGGGGCGTCCACAAGCACGCGCAGGGCTGAGGTCACACCATTGGGCCAGAAGGCCAGCGGTGCAGTGGGTGCACCCACAGGCGCCAAAGCAGGCGCAAGCACAGGCCCGGATGGGTGCACGGGTGCGGCCACAGCTGCAGCTGAGGTGGGCCGAGCAGGCAGCACAGCCACTGCAGCCGCCGCAGCAGATGACGCAGCAACACATGCTGCAGCACTGGCTGCATCTGGGGCGGGGGCTGCAGCTGTGGCTGTGGCCACAGCCGCTGGCTGCAGTGCTCCTTGCAGTAGGCCTCTGTGCCCTGTGAGCCGTGGGGACGACATGTGTGATGGTGGGGGAATGACAGGCGGCCGAGGCGGTATCCCTGTGGCAGATGATCCATTGGACCCAGCACCAGCTGCTTCAACCCCCTTGGTTGCCCCATTCTGCAACGGGACGGTGTGCACTGCCAGTGGCTTAGAGCGAGGTTGGTCCGGCGCGCACACTTCTTGGAGAGGTTGATCGGAGCTTGGCCAGCTGTTGGGGCCTGGCTGGGCGACCAGCGGCTTCTGTGGGCCACAACAGAGCAGGGCATGGGATGGGTCAGCGAACAGTCCACAAGAACTTGCAGTTCAAAGGTGCAGGACAGCAGTGGATGATGCACATTCAAACTGTGCTTGCCAGCTATCCTAGTTTGGGGATGTGCCTCATGGCCTGCATGCTATCAAGGCATCAAGCATGCCCATGTGCACGGCAAGCATAAGCACTGATATGAGCAACGATACCCCAGTGCCCAGATGCATAAACAGAGGGGACACAGCCGGCAGCAGGGGAAGCAGGGCAAACGGGAAGAAAGGCAATCGCATGAGGGGAAACAGAAACCCGACAGCACCCCTGCTGCTGCTCCTACACGGTCGCTGCTGCATCGTCTTGTGTCGCAGAGCCATCGTGCGCTCAAACCCTGCACCATCCGAGCCCCCTCTCACCTCCAGTGCCGCACAAGACGGTGTGGAGGGCAGGCACCCTGCCGCCGCACGGTCCATAAAGACAGGGTACTGTTGGGAGGTGCTGGCGGGGCTGTTGCACACCGTGCTCATGCTCAGCACAGGGCCCAGGCTGCTGGAGCTGCAGGAGCCAGGCGTGCCTTGCACCAGCTGCTGCAGCGGCAGCAGTGTTAAAGAGGTCAGGGGTACAGGCGGGCACATGTGTTCCGCAGATGGCCTTCCAGAGGCTGGGGAGCACAATTGCTGTGCAGTGCCACCTTCAGGCAGTAGCCCACGTTTCCCTTCATCGCCATGCATCGGCAGTACGTCTGACAGCGCCTCTGGCAGGACGGGCGAAGCGCGTCGGTAGTTGTTTGTAGCACACCAGGTCTGGATCAGCTTGTGGACCGCCCAGTTGGTGATGAGCACAGCGTTTCGGTCCACAGGCTCACCTGCATGCAAACCATTTGGTCGCGCGTGTGCACCCAGAATCCAAACATTGGTTGGTCCAAGGTCCCTGGGGTTTAATGAGCGCCGGCAGTGCCTGGAACAACATACATTCCACGGCACAAATCACGCACGCATGAAATGCGCTGTTCCTGGGGTTCAGGCTTGCAGCGCAATGACAGCCGCAGAATCGTTGCTCATCAGAGGTTTGGGACAGGCTCCAACAACAAGCAAGCAGAAGTACTGCAAGCACACAGTCGATAACTCGCCTGTCAACGGGCAGGTGTTGTGCGTGCGCAGCCACTCCTTGATAGCCGCGCGCTCATACGTGTGACCGCCCCTTCGGTGTGGAGAAGCAGGCAAAAGGTTGAGTGAGCGGCGTGCTGACCACAAGCTGACCAGCCCACAGCATGAGCATGGGCAGCTGTTTACCACAGCCAAAAGGTCCGCAGATGTCACTGTTCCTTCTCATGATGAGCTTCAGGATGCAGATGAGCAGCACCATCAAAAAAGTACTCACTTAGTGGGGCCCAGCGTGGGAAGAGTGACCGGGTCATACATGAGATCCCGGGTTAAGGGGCAGCACATGGCTTCTGGGGGCACTGGAACACACGCAGCACCCTGCGACGCTGCAGGTGCAGGTGGTGGGGCTGCAGCTTCCTCCAGCTCAGCAGCCGCCAGCATCTCGCAGATCTGTTGAAGGAGAGCAGCCTCACGGTCTCGCTTGTCTCTCCTCAGCTCTGCAAGTTCCTCTGCCAAGTGTGCCGAGTCCACGGACATCGCCGATGCAGCTGCTGCACTGCTGCTCTCGGTGGTGTGGGTATCCTGCTTGTGCATGCGCAGGTGTGTGAAGATGTGTGCGTGTGCATGCCGCCAGGGTGCTTAATTGTACCATCATACACAATAATGAGCGCTGTCGGATTGTTTGAGTCTGTGCAAACACCAGAGACAGGACTGTGGGCTATGGCACTCAATAGGCAAAGCAGCAGAGGCGGCAGCAGGCACAGATGAGGCTCAAGTATCTAATCCTCAGGCATCTAGAACCACAGGTCATGGGACCGAATACAAAGGTTGCATGCACGTGCTACCTTAAGCAGGGAAGGCAGGACCTGTTGCAGCTCAGCTGCGATCTGCTGTGGCAGCTTCTCTTGTGTCGAGGCCTGCGCGCAGTTAGGGTGCATGGGGACCAGCTCGATCTGCATGTGCTTCTGTCCTGACTGTGACCCGTAATTGGCAATCAAGAGACATAAAAACAATCAGCTTGTTCCGTGCACCCCCACATCACTGACGTGCAGTGATTGTGCACACTGAAGCCAGGGCTGGCAATCCTAGCATACAGTGGCTGCAGCGATCGCACACATGGACTGCAGATCTGGCACTCACTGCGTTCTCCATGATGCGCTCCAGCTGTTGCTGCTGCCTCAGCTGTGTCGACACATTGAACTGCACCTGTGCCAGCTCCTTTTCCAGTTGCTGCCCAGAGGCCTACGAAAGAGATACAGCAGAGATGTGCAACGTGATGCATTTTGAGGTCCCTGCAGCATCTGGGGCAGATGTAGCTCGTCAGGCGTTGCAGCATGAAGCATTTCAACGTCGTCCTTGAATTCACTGTCACAGTGATGATCTGCAAGGGCAGTCTACAAACCCCCACACCACCCACCAGCTGCGTGGAAAGAGAAGCTGCAGCCAGAAAGCTGTTGATGAGGCTCACGCCCCTGTGCATCCTGTCCATCAGGTCCTTGAACTGGGCAGCAAAGTCAGATGCCTGCCACACAGCCTTCAGCCGGCCAGCAATGGAGCCCTGCAACTTGAGCAGCTTGTGGCCCAGAGCCTCGGCCTCTCGCAACGGCTCTTGCAGCACCTGATGAATACACATGCGCGCACACAATGCGCAACTAAGGCACAGCCCATGCTGCTTCAGGTTTGGGTGTGCACACTGTGCAGCATGGTTCCAGCCCAGAAGCTGCAGCTGCCAACACAGGGATCACGGTAAGCAGCCACAGCTGGCCGACCATGAGCTGTGGCTGTGCCAGGTGTGATACAGCACTTGCAGAGCATCTGCATGCGCTGCGTTATGCTTGCTGCATGCTTGGAGGGATTGCAGCCAACATGCATCAAAACGTAATGCCCGCGCTCAATGCCATGCTGTCAAGAGCGCCATGTAAGCAGCCCCCGCATTGGCCCCATCATTACCTCCAGCGCTTCATGCAGTTGTGCCTCATGCTTGCCCAGCAACCCAGGCTCCACTGCAGCCACTTCCTGACGCACGCCAATCAGCAAGGCAGACACCTGGTGTGCCATCTCCATGACTTTTCGGGAGTTCTCGTCGTTCTTGCTGGCCTGCTGCACAGCTTGCCAGATCTTGAGCGTCGCGTCTGCATTGTGAGAACACAAAATCCAATTCGTGGTAGCCAGTCCATCACACGGTGTTCGGCATGTGCGATCACAGCGCTTTGCACCTGCCAGCGCGGCTGCACTGGAGACGTTGCCGATAATGTTCCAGGCCATGTCCGGTCGGACACTTCCCCTACGGCCTAATGCAACAAAGGATAGTTTCGATGCTAAGCAATAAAGGAGAGGTTCGATTCTAAGCAAGAAGCTGATCAGTTCACATGATGGTGGATACAGCACCCCATTCACTAGAACGCATCGTTGGTGGCAGTAAGCAGCATTGTGTTAAGGTCTTCTGTGTATTACGATGGTGATCCACACGCGTGTTAAACTTCTGTCATGTGTGATTTGGGTGGGCCGACATACTTCCTGCTGTCCTGTTTCTGCCCATGTTCACTCCTGAAGCTGTTCCACCGGTCATTGCCATGGCTACTGGTGCTGTGCCGAGGCACGTAGGACACAGCAGCCAGCAGGTTTCAGTGTTTGCCTTTGACAGCAGCTGGAGTGGGGCCAGTGCTTTACTGTGCCTGCATGTTGGACACCACTGCAGCAGCACAGGCACATGACGAGCGCTGTACATAAGTCCAGTTTGTGCATAAGCGTTTGTGCTGTTGTTGCCAGCCACACACTCGCAACGAGTTCTGCAGCCATCTGGCGCAGAACTGACATGGTTCCATGCAGCTGCATGTGCTGATTTTGCAGCAGGTGTGCTGCAGCTTTTGATGAGGTTGAAGCTGAGGTGCACTGCAGCGGGACACCTCATAAAACGCTTTGTTGCCATCATGATGAAACGCTTGCAGGCAGGTGCCACATGACATTCATGAGCTATGACATAACGGCACTACAAACGCCTACTTTGTCAGGTGCGCACATCATCATGCCCACAGTGGAACGCACTTGTCCAACTGATCTGAGTGACCACACGATGAATGACGGCGCATGAGCGCGCTGTGAGGTCCAGGCCCACTACAGGCACAACCTGACGCCTCCTGCATACTGTTTGCTCAATCTATGCCATCTTACGCTATGACACTCGTTCATCGCGTGCTGCGACCCCCATACACAATCACACCTGCCGCAGCGACTTGCGGTCATTGCTACCTACATGTCACTGGCCCGCCATGTCCATGGAAAGCTGTCGCCGGCTCACCGTTTCTTGCCCTTGGCAACTGCCTTGCCAGGCGCCAGCCCAGCCGGCCCTCGTGCTGGGGGTGCACCGCGCCTGGGAGGCGGCGGCTCATCCTCACTCTCCTCACTCTCTGTCTGGTCCCGCCGCCTCTGGGGAGGTGGTGCAGAGCGTGCGGGTGCAGCTGTTCCGGCCCGCCCACCCCCACGGGCACCCCCACGTGCAGGTGCACGGCCAGGGCCACGGCCCGCCCGGGGCGCTGGCGGCCTCTCGTCCTCACTCCCACTGCCCTCCTCACTCTCCTCGTCACTGGGTGGCCGTGCGGGGCGGCGGATGGCGCCCGCAGCCGATGCGGCACCCCCGCGCCTGTCTCT